>JAQISU010000129.1:3257500-3337500 GCA_029339505.1 Unio delphinus | reverse complement strand
TGATGTGTCAGCCCGTCAGTGTTAAAATTTCTTGCATTAGAATACCACGACTAGATGAAAATTGGACTGTGCCAATGTTTGAGTGCTCGATTCTATGACAAAAGTTGGTTCTAAATATATATTCCACGTGTTGTTCATCATTATCGTTAATGAGGGAATTTAGTGAAAACAAAATGTTACCCCTACACATCCACTGCTATTTATGGCGACCTGTGATACGTAAGGAATAAAACAAATCGTATACGTCAGAAAAGGTCAGTATACGGCATATCACATGCAACAAACGATGACACGAATTTGTAATTCTCTCTCTCTCTCTCTCTCTCTCTCTCTCTCTCTCTCTCTCTCTCTCTCCTTCTCTCCTCTCTCTCTCCTCTCTCTCATCCTCTCTCTCTCACACACACACACACACACACACACACACACACACGCTACACAATACACACAACTTTACATTTTGCTACATGATTTGTGTTGTTTCTCAAAGCTCTTTTTGTTAAAAAAATGTATTATTGTACATGTATATGTATGTAAGATATTTTATTTATTAACAAGCTTTTCAAGGAGACGTACAATTACGAGAAGGTGTGTGTGTGTGTGTGTTGTGTGTGTGTGTGTGTGTGTGTTTGACCCACTGTGGAGATTTAATATTAATAGTTTATAGAACCCTAT
Source organism: Unio delphinus (assembly GCA_029339505.1). Classification (NCBI taxonomy): domain Eukaryota; kingdom Metazoa; phylum Mollusca; class Bivalvia; order Unionida; family Unionidae; genus Unio; species Unio delphinus. Next base: position 3,336,828 of record JAQISU010000129.1, on the reverse strand, counting down.
GGAAATTTATCATTGTGGAATGATATTGGGATGATGGAAGCTGCTTTAACACTATGTATTCGTATGAGAAATTCACATGACGAGACTGTTTAATTTATGAAACTTGAACAGAGTGGATCATAAACCATTTAATAATACACAAGGATGTATCCAGACTAGCCATCATTTATTTCATGGCTGGTGAATATTCTAATATAGTGTATCCATTACTGTACCATCAACATCTTGAGCCGGGACCATCTATCACTGGATGTTTTGCCAATGTTCAGGAACACCTTTGTGATAGTCGGGGCGGCAGTGTGGATCAGTCACTACATGTTTGGGTGGGGGCGGTGGGTTGGGGCATCCCAGAGCCACACGCTTCATCTATAACCAGCTGGATGTTCTTTGAGAAGTTTTTCTCAGTGCTTGAACCTCCACTTTTCGTTATTTCTCAGTTATCCCAAGAAAACCAAGCATCGTCCAGACCGATTGAGCAGAAACCATATTGCTAAGAACAACATAGTACTCCATCCCCTGCTCTTGGATGAAAATTATCAGCTCTACATAATTGGTCATCTTTGGTGAACCTCACTAAACCTCTTCTCCAAAATGCAGTCAACTCCGTGACCAACGGGTTCTTCCTAGCCTCTGACTAAATCACTACCTTTTGTTATGGAGAGTTTAGTGCAGTTTCCAAAAAAAGATTTCTTTCTCTGGTTCTCACGCGTGTCATAGCTCTTTGATTTATCGAGCATCCCCCTGCTCTGTTTTGATGTGTAACTGGTTTCGTTGTCTTTGAAAAAGTTGATAAATCTGGGCATGGTGATTGGTGCTGAGCACTTTTCTATCTCTGTCTGTCTGTCTGTCTCTGTCTCTGTCTGTCTGTCTCTCTCTCTCCAATATGTCTGCTAGGACCTTATCACGTTTCCATAAGTAGCAGCATTGTATAAGAGCAGTTTGTTTTAGCTGACAAAAGCAAATACACTAATCTCAATAACGAAAGGTCCCAGACGGTTTGCAATTATATATATATATATTATATATATATATATATATATATATATATATATATATATATATATATATATATATATATATATATATATATATATATATATATATATTATATATATATATATATAATTCCAATTTTTATGAATTAAACGAATTTCCTGTAATATTTTCGTTTATGTTTGCATTATCCTTAATATTGATATTATTATAAAATTTGTTAAAAAGGCGGTCACTACTTTGTACTGAGTTACCCAGCTTTACCCCTAAAGTCTAGTTAGTCAGTTACTCACACCCAGTTGACAACTGTATATCAGTTTACAAACGAAGGAAAATGTCTCGGTATTGTGGGTAATATTTGTAAACTTTACTTATTTTACTAAAAAGCGGCAAGATAATTGTGAAAGCCCACCATGTATTTGTTGTGTTAAAAAGCTTACATATAGCAAGATAAGCAGTCACAATGTAGAAGAAATTAAACATCTATCAGGGCCGCTTGGCGAATTTTCACGTTTAGGTGAAAAGGCCATGCCCTCATGTTGGGAAATGCAGACAAACTATGTCAAAAACTAGCTGGTACGTACTGAATTCCCTGCTTTTTCCTCACCCACGTAGAGGTAGGATTTGCGTCACTTCCGTACATATTTGTGGCCTTAACTATTACAATAAATTTAACAAGAGTAAATAAACAATATTCTTCAATAATAGTCGAATTTAATGCACACGCCTAAGATAATATTGTTTTTTAACTCAGTTTTGTACTAAAAACAATATATCACGCTTTAAAAAATTTCAGATGATTTTCTTTAACACTCTATAAAATTAATGATTCGCTTAAACTTGCCTTAAATATATTTTGAATGGATTTAAAATTAAATAGTATCCAATTAATAGAAGCAGAGAAATCATTAAACATTAGTGAAATCGTCCTGAAATTTTGGTGCAGCTTTTGTTACAGACCTGATTTCAACTTTCAGATTTCAGTAAATATATTTATCCATGGTGGGTCACTAAAGACTTAGCATAGGCAATATATTGGCGTCGACTTATTCCCTCTGGTTCCTCATGTGTTGCTACCTACAATAAACTCTCTCTCTCTCTCTCTCTCTCTCTCTCTCTCTCTCTCTCTCTCTCTCTCTCTCTCTCTCTCTCTCTCTCTTCTCTCTCTCTCTCTCTCTCCTCTCTCTCTCTCCTCTCTCTCTCATCCGGCCTCTTACTGGCTAATACAATAACTGATTTACGGACTCTGTTTGGTCTTTTACTTTCTGGACAGAATATTCTCTCCTCTCTAGTTATATCACAGATAGTCTTATCAAATTTCAAAACAGATATTAACTGTAATTCGATTTCAGGTCCCAGTCATGGATTCAATACTGCTAGTTTAGCTCTTTCATAAACAAAATAACATAGTACATGCAGATAAAGGTATTTCAATAATATGACTAGTAATCATCACTAATTGATCAAAAGCATTGCCTGTTATCACCTAATTAGCATTTAAGCCTTTGCAGCGTGAGCTATTAATCATTGACTTGGTTCATTCTCTGGCCTGCACCATACGGCCGACAAAAACTAGCCGTATAGACTGCATTGGTGCTCCAATCCTAATACTAACTATTAAGATCGAACACAATTCACCTCTGGTCTTAACGATGTTATTTGTTTACTAAAGATTTATTGGAATAAGCATCATATATACCTAATTATAATCAACTCCTATGATAAAATGTAATCAATTATCTTAAAACTCATACCAAAGAAAAACAAATATATATTAAATTCTTAGAATACATGATCCATATAAAATGCATGACAAATAAATTTAGGAAATTATCTTAACACTCACATCAGAGGCAGGTGATGTATAAAATTAAAACAAATGAATTCAAACAATTATCTTCAGAAATTAAAACACCATACCTTGTGTTTTAAAGGTATGTTTGCTTCCCACTTAGCTGATTCGTTCCAATATCGTTATGTTTCTTTACTCTGAAAGACCCCCAAACGCCTGTCCTACTAGCGATTCTGCAAGGGAATACTTCCTACTCACTCGAAGTCAATATTCGTTTACTTCTTGTAAAACCTCAGACTGCGTTTTCTGGTGTAGAACATTTATAAACAATAAATATCACATGTAAGACCCGCCCTCGATTTAACTTGAACAGTCCGGATTGAGAGTATCTAACCGCTGGTATTAATTCACGTCCATCGTGGTTTGAAACATTCCACATTTTCCAGCTTTCCCTAAAAACGATTTTTACAAAGTTTAAAATTGGGGCAAATATTCCACAATACAAACGCTAGTTCTGTAACATTTCAACCCTTTCCATGTTGTTATACATTAACCAATTCACATCCTTTTCTTCAATTCACCATAGACAGTTTTGAGAGGGAACTTCATTAAAAATCAGCCATATCTCCAATAGACTAATTAAAGTACGATATCCTTACACATTCCATGGAGTTAATATGGTACCTAATCACATTAACTTAAAACAGCTGTGTCAAATATACTTCCGCAATGTTTACTTTCTTATGTGTTACAATGACGTCAAAAAAATGCACATGGTTACATATTGTTATTACTGCTCCTCCTGAAGGGGTGGGGTCTACAGTGGGGCTTAATTTGACTTTTTGTTTATCTCTAGTTTGTTCTACCGGAAAATGGTGCCGATATGAGGACCATATTGACAGCCACGTCAGTCATCTTGAAATTCTTGTTTACACAAATTTGTTTGAACAGTCGTTTTTGACGTGTTGTTGGTTTTCACCACAAGACATCTTATTGTGTTCAGTTTGTCTTAAATGAAAGTAGTTCCAATGTGACCCCCATTATGACATCCGCTGCAGCTATCGAGCACATCTTGTTATTGCCACTCTTGAATAATTATCGCTGCTACTGTTCATATGGATGCCTATATCAACATATGGTGTCAGCAGTAGACATCTTATGATACTTATGTGTGTCTTAAATTTAAATGAAGACAGGCGTTCATGCAATACGGCTGACATAACGACTGTCTTCAAAATCTAACAATCACGATATACCCGTCGACTTGAGGCTCAGCAGTATGGCGTGTGTTACACCAAAATACTTGAAAATGTTTCCAAGCTAACATTCATATTATGAACCAATAAAGCTAATTTGATAAAGATGGTATTGCTGAAGATATTGGAGATGTTTTCAAAGCTCCACTCTTACAAATAAGAAATTGTCTTGTCTTTAATTTCTTTGAAATTCTTGGAAATTCATTACGCTTGAAATCCTAGAAATTATGTTTCTTTTCAAATTGATTGAAATTCTATTCACTTGAATTCCTGGATATTTAATTTTGTTCATTAAAGTCGTTCTATTCCTTGGTCTAACATTAAACATGCATGTAGAGGGGGTGGATGATGTGAGTGTTGTGTTGTGATTGATTGTACCTTTTTATATGGTGTCCCATTTATTCGGTTCTCGTTATCAAGAGGGTGATCGGCCTCGGTGTTATTGCCCAGATCGAATACTATTAGTAGAAGGTGTGGAACTTACAGGTGGAATAAATAGAGATCTGAGCTGATATATAGAACAAAATGATTCGAGCCCCGTAAGTGAAATAAAAAAAAACAAACGATTTAATCGATTTCATGAACAACGGTGAGACAATATAACATTAGGAAGTTACACTTCTTTTGAAACTAAACATTCACCTAATTTCAACACAAATGTATTTTTATAAATAGCCGATCTGTTTTAAAGATAGAATCAGTTCATCATAGAAATTAGTGAACGATCGAAATCATTGCCTTGTACATTTTCATAAGCTGTTCTTACCGGTTCACTCCAACTTCACTGCGATTGTTCTTCTCTGTCCTTTTCATTTCCTCTTTCTCCTTCACCCAAACTCTGTTTTGTCTCGTCTGCTTTCGTTCTTCACCTTTGTGTGGATAGGTTGACGTATGAGTTCCTAGATACGTATATCTAAGGCAGGTCTTCAATAGGTTCCTTGGTACGTCGACATTAGGCATTCAATAGGTTCCTTGGTACGTCGACAGTAGGCATTCAGTGAGTTCTTGAAAACGTCTACAGTAGGCATTCCTTTCGTTCCTTAGAACATCTACAGTAAGCATTCAGTAAGTTACTCGGAACGTGTACAGTAGGCATTCATTTGGTTCCTTGGAAGGTCTATAGTAGGCATTCAGTAGGTTCTTTGGAACTTCTACAGTGAGCATTCAGTAGGTTCTTTGGAACGTCTACAGTTGGCATTCAGTAGGTTCCTTGGAACGTCTACAGTGGGTATTCAGTAGGTTCCTTTGAACGTCTACAGAAGGCATTCAGTAGTTTCCATGGAACGTCTACAGTAGGCATTCAGTAGGTTCCGTGGAACGTCCACAGTAGGCATTCAGTAGGTTTCTTGGAACTTCTACAGTAGGCATTCAGAAGGTTTCTTGGAACGTCAACAGTAGGCATTCAGTAGGTTCCATGAAACGTCTACAGAAAGCATTCGGTAGTTTCCATAGGACGTCTACAGTAGGCATTCAGGAGGTTCCCTGAAACGTATACAGAAGGCATTCGGTAGTTTCCATTGGATGTCTACAGTAGGCATTCAGTAGGTTTCTTGGAACGTCTACAGTAGGCATTCAGTAGGTTTCTTGGAACGTCTACAGTAGGCATTTAGTATTTTTCTTGAAACGTCTACAGAAGGCATTCGGTAGTTTCCATGGGACGTCTACAGTAGGCATTCAGTAGGTTTCTTGGAACGTCTACAGTAGGCATTCAGTAGGTTTCTTGGAATGTCTACGGTGAGTATTCAGTAGGTTCCTTGGAACGTCTACAGAAGGCATTCAGTAGTTTCCATGGAATGTCTACAGTAGGCATTCAGTAGGTTCCTTTTAACGTCTACAGTAGGCATTCAGTAGGTTCCTTGAAACGTGTACAGAAGGCATTCGTTAGTTTCCATGGGACTTCTACAGTAGGCATTCAGCAGGTTCCTTGGAACGTCTTCTATAGGCATTCAGTAGGTTGCTTGGAACGTCTACCATAGTTATTCAGTAGATTCCTTGGAACGTCTTAAGTGGCATTCAGTTAGTTGCTTAGAACGTCTACAGTAGGCAATCAGTATGTTCCTTGCAACTTCATACCAGGCATTCAGTAGGTTCCGTGGTACGTCTACAGTAGGCATTCAATAGGTTGCTTGGAACGTCTACAGAAGGCATTCAGTAGGTTCCTTGGAACGTCTACAGTGGGCATTCAGTAGGTGTCTTGGAATGTCTACGGCGGGAATTCAGTAGGTTCCATGGCACGTTTTCAGTAGGCATTCAGTAGGACCCTTGGAACGTCTACAGTAGGTATTCAGTACGTTTATTGGTACGTCTACAGTTGGAATTCAGTACGTGTTTTGATACGCCTATAGTTTTCATTCAATAGGTGTCTTGGTACGTCTACAGTAGGTATTCAGTCGGTTTCTTCGAACGTCTACACTGGGCTTTCAGTTGGTTCCTTTGAACATCTACATTAGGCATTCGGTAGGATCCTTGGAACGTCTACAGTAGGCATTCAGTAGGTTTCTTGCTACGTCTACAGTAGGCATTCAGTAGGTTCCTTGGAACGTCTACAGTTGGCATTCAGTGGTTTTCTTGGTACGTCTACAGTAGTCATTCAGTAGGTTCCTTGGTACGTCTACTGTAGGCAGTCAGTAGGTTTCTTGGTTTGTCTTCAGTAGGAATTTAGTAGGTTCCTTGAAACGTCTACAGTAGGCATTCAGTGGGATCCTAGGTACGTACACAGTGGGCATTCCGTAGGTTCCTTGGAACGTCTACAGTAGGCATTCAGTGGGTTTCTTGGTACGTCTACAGTATACATTGGGTAGGGTTCTTGGTACGTCTGCAGTAGTAATCTAGTAGGTTTCTTGCTGGGCTATTCCCCTTGTAAAATAAACAGAAGGCGACATAAGTCTTCTATACGATATCTTACTAGGAACAGATCAGTATTCCCCTCTCTTTATGTCAAATATCGTCCTATCAGGATTCAAGAGATCAAAGGCTATCTTAGTCCAGTCATACGTGGCAGACCATAAACAAACCTAGTTTCATAAAATTGATGTACTGTCTAATAGTTTATTTATGAGCGACTTACATTCACGCTACTTTAGACACAACATTAACCGTTCTCGTCTCAATTACGCAAATGAATGAATAAAATTCATTACATGGCTTACTGCTTTAGTTTCCAGCGAATACACACATTCAAGTCTTTATCATGCATTAAATCTCACTTCACACAGTCTTAAGTTTAGTCAATAAACACTAAAGTCTTTACGTGAAATCATCTAAAGTCGGAAAATTCAAACAAAATATCGAAATTCAAATAAGTTAAAGTAACGTAGAAAATCTTAAAATTACATAATTCCATTACAAACAACGACAAATTCAAACAATTCATCAAACCTTTATAAAGAAGATCACTGTTTCTATAAATGAATTCATACTCATATCAGGAAAGTTGAGCTACGAATTTTAACGAACAAATTCATGCAAATCTAAGCTAATAAATGAATCATGATATTGGTATGAACGAATTGGCATGAGATTGACGCATACACCTTGTGCTTTAAGCTTTGATCTCTTCTACTGCTCAAATTGTGTCTGTCAACACTTCAGGCATCTGGTCCCTCGAACAAAACGATTTACAAGAGAGAATTTATATCAAATTCCTCTCGGAGTACGTTAATTTCACTCTTGAAGCAAAAACGTTGACTGATTATAACTAGGTAAGCCTGGCGTCTAGATTACCCAACACCTGGTCTGGAGAATTGCAATTCCGACATTTTGGACACCGAAAATCAATGTTAAACTTTTCATAGACTTGTCTGAGACGGTTAAATAAAGTTAAGGCTTAATTAAGAATCACTACCTCTTCCGAAACAGACCTTAGAAATCATTGCAGCATAGCGATTTAACAAGCACTCGACCACGTAAATCTAATTAATTGTTTTCTTGTCCAAACTAATTTGTTCTTTATAGATCGAAAGAAATAAGTTGTACCTTTTTATAAAATTATCTCGGCTCTTGATCACTTTCCGTAGTTTGGCACCACCATATTTTCTAATAAAAAAAATATAGAAATTGACTCTGAATCAAATTCCATCATTTGGTGACAGAGAAAGAAGGTGTTCTAAAACTCCTTCGATCTGTATGACACTAATGTGTTTGATACATAATGAGTACAACAAATACATTATTTTTATTTCAAAAAATAAAGTTTAGATGATTGAAATTTTAAAAAATTATTTGTAAATTTAACAAATATTTTAGCATATGCCATAAATATATCATTCTGCACTATGAATTTGTGTTATTGATTGGTCTGACCATGTTAGTTTCTATTTCTAAATGTTCCTGACCGTTCCTGACTTAGGCAAATCGTCAATAATACATTTTAAAATAATTTTTTTTTTAAAGAACAAAAATATATTTACGTTTGATAAATAAAAGAGAAAACATGTGTACACTTCCATATGTTCCTTGGTGGTCATTTACATTAATACATAATTATGACATTGTAATGTTAGACATATATTCAATAATTAATCAAAGTTGCAATTTGAAAATCGTTAAATAAATTTGAAATCAATATAATTATTATTATTTTAAAATAAAGCTACACGCGCTACAGTTGCATCATTCTGAACTGTAGATAATATTTGTTTATTGGTCAAATAAACTTCTGTCGGCCTCAAATATAAAACATGCTAAACCTTTTTTTAAGATTATCTGGACTGTCTATAATTTGAGGCCGTTCGCACAAATGCATTTTAAAAGTAAAATTGAATTTAAAAAAGTTATTCACGTTCTAACAATACAGTAAGGAATTTAATATAGGTGATACCTCTAAAAATGATAAGGTAGTTACCTCGGCTATCACACAAAAACAATTGAAAATTGCGGATATTTATTTGACAATTAGGAAACTGATTATTATGGTGCTACTGTAACATTTCTCAATAAATTTATTATAAATAGAATCAACATTAATCAACAACAATTTGCCAAATAAAGTAGTACACGTTGCAAATCTTAACTTTCTTCTTTCTAAACCATATATATATATATATATATATATCTATATATCTATATATATATATATATATATATATATATATATATATATATATATATATATATATATATATATATATATATACACACATACGCCGCAAACGCCAGTGTTTTTCATAACGGTCAGGAATTCTGCGTGCATTTTTTTCAAATTAAATTTGTAAACTACAAATTGCTGGCAATATAGGTATGCTTTTATTTAATATAATGCAGATAATAAACTTGTATTTTGATTGCATTGTTGGAACATGTGTGCGGGTACACACACACACACACACACACACATACATACATACATGCATGCATATATTTTTCATTTAGATGCACATTATATGGAACGTCGATGAGGACATTTTTATTTAGTCAACCAAAGTGCACAAAGTGCAACATTTGGAGGAAAATTTCCGTGTGGGAAATTATTGTTTATCTTTCTCATTTTTGTGTGTAAATTAGGAGTCTTCTTCAAACGATGATGCTTTCACAAAATTCTTACTTCTTTTTCAGGCAGAGAGCTCTTTTGTTCGGGGGACGAATTAGAATAAGGCGGAAGAGTCCATTTAAAGAGGACATTAAAGGGGGAAGACTGATTACAGAGAACCTAATATGATGTTGTTTTTAGCGGAAATATCTCCCGGGCGTATGGAATAAGAAGTCGGTGAACTAGTGAACAATTCATATAGAAACATTTTTAAATATTCAGTTGGCTGATTTATGCGTTGTCATAAATCATGTACAAAGACGTGTATTGTATACTAAAAAGAAATTTCTTACAACTACAGCAATGAGGTACTGTTGTAATGAGATGACACACGTGGTAAACTGCGATTTTAAAAGTACTTTATGTCTGTAGGTAACACACACAAAGAAGAAAGGTTGAATAAAACGTGTATCTAAGAAATAGTTACCATGATAGACGAAGTAAACTTTAAGGTCAACTTGTCTTACGGAAACAATGAATATTTGCAGGACGATGGAGCAAAGGCCAGGCAGTTGATGTTTATCTTTTGGGGAATCATGATCCCAATCATTTCCGGTATTGGGGTTATCGGAAATATCCTTACTATTATTGTATTATGGCGGCGGGAAATGCAGTCCACCACGATCTACTTCCTAAGAACGCTTGTTATCACGGACACAGGAATAATTATTGGAGCTTGTATAGGATTGACTACTATCGCAATAACGCAGCTTAATCCAAACATGTGGCTGTATACGGACGTAATATATCCGAAAATATACACTCCAACAAATTTCATTGTGATGTCCCTGCAGATGATAAACGTTTGGGTGACGGTTGCCGTATCCGTTGAGCGGTTTATTGCCATATGCATACCGTTTTATGCTGTAAAAATATGCAATAAAAGGAACGCATTTATAACATTACTTATTATCGTGTGGGTTTCCATAGCGTACAATATTCCTCGATGCTTCGCGACTACTTTTCACGAATGTGGAGCGCCGGATATGAGGGAGTGCTTTGCAATCGTGACGACCTCCTTCGGGAAAGAATATTTCTTTTCCAAAGTGTACAGTGTATGGATGTACATGGTGTTAATCTACATAGTACCACTCCTGGCACTAGGGGTTCTAAATACTCTACTAGTGGTGGAACTAATGAAGATGAGAAAACGGCGAATCGGAACAAGCATTCAGGACGATAACGAAGCGAATATGGCGTTAGTGTTAATTATCATTGTATTAGTATTCATAATCTGCCAAACGCCTGGATTAGTTGCCCAATTCGAATTCCTAGAACCAGATGTCTTTTTAAATTGGCTCTGTATCAGCAATACGTTGTTTGTGCTTAATTCGTCTGTCAACTTTCTAATATACACTGCTGTTGGACGCCGGTTCCGGAAAGTGTTGTTAAGAGTGTTTCGGGTCTTTGTTAAGTCGCATGTGTTAACAGAATTAACAGATGTAAGCAAGAATGCCCTGATTAAAAATGGAAATACCATGAACATGAACCATTTAAATGACAAGGCCGATCAAGATGATAATTCCGAGAATAACGAACGTTGTAGACTAACGGTGACCCGGTAACACAAAGCTGAAGAAGTAAATCAGGAAATACTCGACTTACCGTCTATATTCGATTGTATGTCTGGTACCCCGCAAACAATATAGCCGGCAGATGAAGGTCTTTGCTGTGTTTTCTCCTAACAAACCACATTGACCCATAATATTCGGTTAGTTATGTAACGGCAGATATTGGTCTATGCAGTTTTGAACTGGATCTGACGTATAAGCGAGTACAAAACGGTGTGTCGGAAAGAAATGAGAGTATAGTTTCATTGCTATACAGAAATGATGAATGTATGGTGTTTAACGCACAAATGAAGTATTGTGCAAAAATTGAATGTTCATACGTTGAAGATATTATATTAATAATATACAACAGAATATATATGTTATGTAACCTATCATAGCGCTTCGGAAATTATTTTTAAGACCTTGTTGTGTTTTAAACGGAACTTTGCTCCAATTAAAACTATTCTGTGTCAGTACGTTTAATACAGAATAGCAAATGTTATGCAGTACTGTTCTGTCACAAAGTAAGTAAAATACAAGGCTGACATATTCTATTAACTGTCAAACTGCAGTCACACGTGTCCAACGGAAATGCATGTAACCTATTTGAACAGTGTTCGGAAACGCGTCTAACAATATTATTGTTGCCGAAGTGTACTTTAAATAAACAATCTGCCACATCAAGGAAACTCTGCTATACAGATCTCGGTGTACGCAAATAATGAAACCTTAAAAATGGCTCCATGAAACATATATATATATATATATATATATATATATATATATATATATATATATATATATATATATATATATATATATATATTGAAGTATTTGAAGTAAGGCGAAATAATCTTATCGCTTTAATGAAACGGTTATAAGCAAGACAAACAACGTTACAGCTATGTCGGATAGCCTCGATTTTGGATATTGTGAAGAAATTCAGTAAATAAATATTTTAGGAAAAGTGTTTCATAAATAGCTGCATTGAACTTATTTTTATTATGAAACTTATCATTTAAAATTTAATTTATTTACATTCAGTGAATATATATTGATCACAATTGTGCCATTTGGAAAAATATTAAGCATCATTTAAATAAATTGCCGTTTATTTCTGAAATTCGTATAGTGCGTGCGTGTTACAATGATATTTGTGAGGATCATATTTGATAACCTTTCAACACTGCCTTAAATTCCGGGATTAGAAATGCTAATTAATCGATGATTCCTGGAGTTCACGCATAATTAATTGACATTCAAATCTTTAGCTTCTTTACACTTTATTTGAAAATATAGCTCTTCTCATTGCGTGGCAGTTGTTGGACTCTCGCAAGCTCCTGTCAGATATGCTTCAAGGCACGCAGATCGGTTTAGGTTCATAATCTGTAAGTTTGTTTAAGTTTAACCAGGTAATGCTGTCAAAACTGAAATATAAATTTCTCCAACCTGTAAACCCGAAGCATAATAACACATTTCCCCCCTTTTTATATAAATGTTTTTTTTTGTGCTTTCTTAAAGTTTTAGTTGACATAATGAACACGACACGTATGATTCATTCAGGATTTTAACAATATTTAAGTACATCCTAATAACACAGATAATACAGTTCTGTACAATTATTTTGTGTGACTGTTAGCTGATGAGAGAGAGAGAGAGAGAGAGAGAGAGAGAGAGAGAGAGAGAGAGAGAGAGAGAGAGAGAGAGAGAGAGAGAGAGAGAGAGAGAGAGAGAGAGAGAGAGAGAGAGAGAGAGAGAGAGAGAGAGAGAGAGAAAGAGAAAGAGAGAGAGAGAGAGAAAGAGAGCAATTTAAAAAAAAAATATATATGTATATATTAGAGGCCGACCGAAACCATACCGAAAGTTATTATTTGGCTTTCGGCCGAAGCCGAAACTGAAAGTTTAACTACACCTTTGGCCGAAGCCGAAAGATAAACCGAAGTTGCCTAACACAAGATTTATGAAATAGGCCTGGGTCATGATGCAATGCTACACTAATTAGAAACGAATGTAGAAGTAATCATTCAGAGCCTGCTGTAAGAGGACTTCGCTAATGTCAAATTGCATGACGCAGCACTAGCGTTGCATTCTGAAAGTCAAAATAGATCTTCGGCTGATGACCAAAAGTAAAAATCAGTTTAGGCCAAAACCGAGAACCAGCCGAAAGCTAACTTTTTGGCTTATGCCAAAACAGAAACTATGCCGAAAGAGGCTATTTGCCAACTTTCGGCGCCGAAATTTCGGTCGGCCGTATGTATGTATATGTGTATGTGTATGTATGTATATGTATATGTGTATGTATGTATATGTATATGTGTATGTGTATGTATGTATATGTATATGTGTATGTGTATGTATGTATATGTATATGTGTATGTGTATGTATGTATATGTATATGTGTATGTGTATGTATGTATATGTATATGTGTATGTGTATGTATGTATATGTATATGTGTATGTATGTATATGTGTATGTATGTATATGTATATGTGTATGTGTATGTATGTATATATGTATATGTATATATGTATGTGTGTATGCATGTATGTATGTATGCATGTATGTATGTATGCATGTATGTATGTATGCATGTATGGCATGTATGTATGTATGCATGTATGTATGTATGTATGCATGTATGTATGTAACCACCTTCCTATATATCATGGTAACTGCCCTCATGAGGTAAGAAGCATAAGAGAACAAAACTTAGGAACTGAAAATTAAATTTTCGAATTCCACCGACGCTGTAACCTTGACTACAGTCTTGTACAATTTAAGCATGCTTGCGTTTTTCTTTAGGTACTAGTTAATCAAGGATTTGGATATTTCTTTAGGTACTAGTTAATCAAGGATTTGGATATTTCTTTAGGTACTAGTTAATCAAGGATTTGGATATTTCTTTAGGTACTAGTTAATCAAGGATTTGGATATTTCTTTAGGTACTAGTTAATCAAGGATTTGGATATTTCTTTAGGTACTAGTTAATCAAGGATTTAAATTATTCTTTAGGTACTAGTTAATCAAGGATTTAAATATTTCTTTGGTACTTGTAATCAACGATTAGATATTTCTTTGTTACTTGTAATCAACGATTAGATATTTCTTTGGTACTTGTAATCAATGATTTAGATATTTATTCGGTACTAGTAATCAACGATTTAGATATTTCTTTGGTACTATTTAATCAAGGATTTAGATATTTCTTTAGGTACTAGTTAATCAAGGATTAAGATATTTCTTTAGGTACTGGTAATCAACGATTTAGATATTTTTTGGTACTAGTATCCGATGATTCTTTTGGCTTTAGTAATCTATGATTTAGATATTTCTTTCGTACAAGTAAGAAATAGTTTAGATATTTCTTTGGTTCTAGTAATCAATGATTATTTTAGTAATATTAATCAATGATTTAAATATTTCTTTGATACTAGTAATCAATGAATTTGTCATTACTTGTAATCAATGAGTTAGATATTTCTTTGGTACTAGTAATCAAAGGCGTTTGTTACTAGTAATCAATGAATTAGATATTTCTTTGGTACTAGTAATCAATGATTTTGTTATTACTTGTTATCAATGATTTAGATATTTCCTTGGTACTAGTAATCAATGAATTTGTCATTACTTGTAATCAATGAGTTAGATATGTATTTGGTACTAGTAATCAAGGATTTAGATATTTCGTTGGTACTAGTAATCAATGATTCTCTTGGTACTAGTAATCAATGATTTAGATATTGCTTTGGTACTAGCAATCAATGATTTAGATATTTCTTTAATACTAGTAATCAATGTGTAACAAGATAACCGGGACGGACCACTTCGGATTAACAACAAAACACGCTTTGATGATACAGATATAAAAATTATGATTTAATGTGGCGATAAATGTATATAAACAAAACAATGAAATGCGTGCGTATTGTAATCCAAATATTGGATTTAATTATACATAATTACGCACAGACTAGAAGATGCAAACGACTCATAATGATACAAATAAATGATACAATGGTACAAAAACTGATACAAAACCCCAGCGAAAAAATTATACAAAAAAAACATGAATACAGTTTACTCACGTAGTAAACAATGCAGGATTACTCATAGTAAAAATGTATACGCTCAAGTAGCGGAACTATATTTGAAAAATAATAACAGGACAGATAACTTATCTTTCCAGTCTCAAACCATATACTGGGTTCCGCAAACCCACATTAGCCCACGGCTAACAATTTACGAATAAATATATATAATCAACTATTAGTATACAGCTCCACAGCTGGTACAATAGAACTTCAGTTTCTACAGACTCCGGATCCTCGGAATACTGCGAAACATTAGACCCTCCAGACACTCTGGTCATTTAGACAGCTCCACAGCTGAGTCACCCTTGTCATTAGACACTCCGGACGCTAGACATTAGACACTCCGGCACATTAAACAGCTCTGGACACACCAGTGCATTTAATCACAGCTCCCGACGTTTGACAGCTCCGGGCACCCCGGACGTTTAACACCCTCGTACAAATAGCTGAAAAGATACCCGACACCGTGTACTAACCTTGATACAGACATAACGTAATGACGTTATACACGGTAAATTATCAAGACTATTATTATCATAAATACAAAATGACAGGTTCTATAGTACACCTTCCCTGTTTGATAATGCTGAATAGTAAACAATTATATTTTAACAAAATATAGCTTTACTTTACCAATTTAAATGCCTCGCGAACACGAGTATTATGCTGTGTAAAACTATATAATAAACATGCAAAGGTAAATATAGTGATACAAAAAGCTATCACTCAGTATCAAAAATGTACTTACCCCTACAGCTAAAGTTGTGCAATCCTCCCTCCCTCGGATCTATAACCCTATAGCTACAGTCCTTGAAACCAGCCGCTTGTTGCCAAAACCCGTAGTAATGTAAAGACCCTTTACATATAGCAAAGTATTTATACGGATTCGTGCTCCGTATCAAGAACACTTTGCACGAGCGGCATAGAGCGAATTGTACTCACGATTCCGAAGTACAACTGCCCATATATATATAAATAAATAAAATCACCCTCGGGTATCGTTGCACACAATAAACAAAACCCGAGTACATGTCTTTCCTAAATAAAAACTACAACATTCCGTGACACAATGATTCTTTTAGTACTAGTAATCAATGATTTAAATATTTCCTTGGTACTATTAATCAATGAATATGTATGTCATTACTTGTAATCATGATTTAAATATTTCTTTGGTACTAGTAATCAATGATTTAAATATTTCTTTGGTACTATTAATCAATGACTCTTTTGGTATTAGTAATCAATGATTTAGATATTTCTTTGGTACTAGTAATCAATGACTTTTTGGGTATTAGTAATCAATGATTCTCTTGGTACTAGTAATCAATGATTTAGATATTTCTTTGGTACTATTAATCAATGACTTTTTGGGTATTAGTAATCAATGATTCTCTTGGTACTAGTAATCAATGATTTAGATATTTCTTTTGGTACTAGCAATCAATTATTTTGATACTTATTTTGGTACAATTAATCAGTGATATAGATATTCATTTTGATATCAGTATATGAATGATTTTGATGATTCTGTATTCCTCTTTACGGTTTCTATAACACATTTCCTTTCTTTCTTTATTTCTTCTTTTCTTTGTTTTGCTTAAGTGCGTGCATCAAGGCGTATCTGCTGTAGAAGAGCTTTTTTCTCGCGTGGTACATGGCGATAATTTTAAACACAGTGCAATGCGTATTTCCGTATGCGTCAATTCTATTAGGAACCAGCAATATTATTTTCTGTTGCCGAGGTCTATGACTATTTTCACATTTGAAGCTCTAACATAGCTGGTTGCTCTGTAAAGCAAACTAACACCATATTATATCCATTATATTATTTTTGGAAGAAACAATTATCTTGAGATATATGTCTGCTAGAGACAAATAGCAGCAAACCCCCAACCGCTCGAAATTTAACCAAACTTTGAGTTGGATACTAACACCGGTGCCAAGATATTTATCAGACACGCCAAATCTCTCTCTCTCTCTCTCTCTCTCTCTCTCTCTCTCTCTCTCTCTCTCTCTCTCTCTCTCTCTGCCTGCCCCCCCCCTGGTTTCGAATAAGGTATGTCTGTCTCACTCTTTGACAATGGTATAGAATAAGTTATGTTTATCTGTCTCTCTTTGACAATGGTTTAGAATAATTTATTAATTCGTAATAAGATTTACTCCGAAATTTCCGTACATTCCTTACTGACGGAAACTACCGAAGTAACGGTAGAATGAAAAAGATATCGTCATACGTACTACCAAACACAGGGGCTCGTTACGATGAAAATTAGTAGTATCCGTCCATGAATCAAGGAATGGTTCTAACCTGTAACAATATTAAACAATAGAGGATACGAATCCGCACCCCTCGGTAGTTCAAACCTTGTTAGTATACGTCTTCTAATTTTCAGCTTAAGCCAGTCGTAATCAAGAATAGTTCAGTTTTCAAATCGGCTCAACACACTTCGTTCAGTTTGTAACATACTGCAGAAATGCAGTAATGTTTCGCCGATTTTGACGTCTGGACACGTACCGTCTGGTAGTGCCGTTTGCATTTGGATAGTCTTGGATTTTACCATTGACCGAAATATAAGATCCGAACAACCTCGAGTCCGCAGTGTGAACGAAGTGTGTCGAACCTTTGTTGATTACAACTGGTTTAAGTTGTAAATTAAAAGACGCAGTTGCTATATTGTTACAGGTAAGAACCCCATCTTCTGATTCATGGACGGATACCCCTAATTTCGTTTGGAACGAGCAACTGTGCCATCGAACAAAAATATCGCAAAAAAACTGTAAACCGCGCAGTTTAATGAACACATCTGCTTAGCCCAACCATTGATTGCGTTCCTGAGTAAAAAAGAAAGTTGACTTAGTATGACCTTTCCTGCTATATGAATGAGCAAATCTAAGGATCTTTTTCAAACCACAAGAAATGTTTCGATCAGTAAAAATACTACATATGCTTGTGTGTAAGAGCTGTTTCTCTTGTACTTTTGATGACATCTTTTGTATTATGCGAATTCATGTGAAACGAGAAGTATCTTGTCTCTTTCAGCCACGTGTGTATATATATATATATATATATATATATATATATATATATATATATATATATATATGTATATATATATATGTATATATATGTATGTATATATATATATATAGATATAGATATAGATATATATATATATATATATATATATATATATATATATATATAGAGAGAGAGAGAGAGAGAGAGAGAGAGAGAGAGAGAGAGAGAGAGAGAGAGAGAGAGATAGATAGATAGATAGATAGATAGATAGATAGATAGATAGATAGATAGATAGATAGATAGATAGATTATATAATTCTGCAAAATTAGCTGTGTGTGTGATACATAAAAACAAAAATTGCATATTTGATATTTGCCTATATATGCATAATGTATTATGCATACCATTTGATTATGTACCGGTGACTGTATGCTACAGTTTATAAAAGCTGATGGATGAATGTTTGAACCAAGTTCTTTAAAATTGGTTTACATGCCATAGTAGAAATGGCTTTAAAAATCAATATTGTACATAAGGCTACCAAAAGTATTCTCTTTTATTGATTCGTTTTCTTTCATATTTGACTTATTGCATTTAATAGGTGACCAAAAATACAAAAGCATATATCAATAGGGAAGGAGATAAGATGTACAATTCTATAATTCCAGCCGAAGATTTTAACTTGGTCCTAAATTATTTTCAAATGTGGGATTATATTTTAAAGTACTGATGTATACATGTTCGGAATACAGAGAATTTTAAAACACAAGTGTGAATTTCTTGATTGAAGGATGGTTACCTTAACATATTATGTACCTCAGCTTACTTTTAATTTACCAGTTCACATTTCTGCCACTTATGAGTATTGAATATAGTAGAAAGAGAATTAATAACATGTAAATGCAGTACAATCACAACTGTGTCTATCATATCTTTTATAATAATCATTTGAAAGAATTGAAGAAATCACGTGTCCTATATAAATTGTGTTCCTCATATGCTCGGTAAAATTACATGAACATTGGTAGCTTTATCTTTTCTAGGAAATTTATTTTTTTAAACAAATTTCAAAACTGTTGTTACTGTGTAATAAATTTAATGTTAAATAGTGTGATATAGCATTTTTTGTTTAAAGAAGTAACGTTTATTATACTATTTTGGGTAAATACGTTTTGTACTACGTGTGCATATTTCGAATGGTGTCTGGTACTTAATTAGTTTTAACAATGTATGCAATTTACAGCCATGAATTACCAAGGGACATGACGAGGAAGTCAGATGCCTTCAAGGCCTTGGGCTCCAAATGAGAACAAATTTGGGCATACTATAGTAAATCCACCGGCCTGGCTCTTCTGCCAGTGCGACACCTTGGTCCTTGCAAACGAGAAGGTCGGGATCGTTTACATTCTTATATCAGTTATCTAGTCTGACCAATACATTTTATATTTATTTTTGTATGTATTTAGAGTCTTACCTTTCGAATGCTTAAGATCGCTAATTAAATGAAAGACTTCACTTCAGTCCTGTTTTTAATTATGTTAAATTCTGTCAGCTAGAGTTAAATTTAGTTTGCTTAGAGACTGAAGTCTCGTGAGGTCTTACCTTCTGCCTTATTCCATCCTTATTTGTGGATAAATGAATAACTGTGTTTCTGAGGGTGTTGGTGCCCGAAAGCTAGACGATATTTGCCGTTACTCGTGGCATCGGTAAGATTCCATCATGTAATGCATTTTGACATTTTGATCTATTAGATTATATTAGTGTAATTCATATTTAATTTCGTTTGTATAATCATGTATTCTAACGTATAACGTCGGATCCAGAGATCAATGTTTTCCTTTCTGTTTCGTATCTAGGCGTCAACAGAGTTTTTAGTTTTAATCTTGAACCATATTGGCGATGTACGTCTGGAGTCGAGGCTCTGTTAATTGTCGATAATCAATGTTTCATAAGTTTTGATGGAAGAAATATCTATTCAGTAGATAGCAATGGAACTGGATGGGTATTTGTGGATCAAACTGAGCCATTAAGTTATTTATCATAAATGTTGAATTTAGTCGAAAATACTCCAGATAGCGTTAGAAATAAATAAATATGCCAATAAACAAATTCTTGTAACTGGATACTTCAAATATATAAAGCAACATTAAAATGATCTTTATCTCATAATAACCATGTCATACACCATCTAAATAAGTGCTTTTGAGAGGAAAAATCAGAGTACGTTCTAGTACAAACTTCATCACACTGAGTGAGTTCCTGACATGTCTTGATACATACAGTTAACAATCCCCGCCACTATATCAGAGAGGAATACTATCGAGTAGCAAAGGTTTGTGTGTCTTTCTATGGTGGGAACAAAACAGAAATGATTTAACTACGCCAGTACTTTAATTTTCGGACGTTCTCATTATGTCCACATGCCGTATCTATGTATCGTTGGTTTGGTGACACTTAATCCCGCGACAGTTAATGCCTGACACTTAATCCCCCGACAGATTGTCCCATTGACACTTAATCCCGCGACACTTAATCCCTCCCGCGGACATGTAACATAAAAAGAAATAAAACAAATGTATTTAACGCAA
Organism: Unio delphinus; assembly: GCA_029339505.1. Taxonomy (NCBI): domain Eukaryota; kingdom Metazoa; phylum Mollusca; class Bivalvia; order Unionida; family Unionidae; genus Unio; species Unio delphinus. The sequence continues at coordinate 3,316,002 of JAQISU010000129.1, read as the reverse complement.
TTTAATAAAAGGTAATCACACTTAATCCCGCGACACTTATTCTCTCTCGCGGACATGTAAACTAAGAAGAAATAAAACACATGTATTTGACACATTATATGCTCACAGATAGGCTAATATCGCTAACAATTAACACCAACAGTAATCCATCAACTAAATAATAAGCTTATACAATAGTATGATCGCATGAATATTTTTGATCTTTGGAGAACTAGCACGGACCGGATTGGCTGAATTGGCTGAAATTAAGAAAACCACCATAACTCCCACTATATAAGTCAGAGAGTTTCTTGGCTAACTCACTTGGAATAGTATTAATTGAATAATAATATTAATATTATTAGTAATATCAGTGTAGAGTCTACAAAAAAATAATACATTATGGCTGATAAGATCGCTTTTGGTACAACGTCGAAAGGCAAGCAGTCTTTGCTACACAAGCAATATGAATTTGTCAAACATAGGGAGTGTACGAATGGGACAATTCATTGGCGTTGCAAACTTCACCAGAAAACCAGATGCCGTGCACGTATTGCAACCAAGGACGATGAAATTATACGCGGTTGCGATGCTGAACACAATCACGACGGAAACAAGGAGTCTATCTTAGCGATGCAGGCTGTCGCTGATATGAAAAACAAGATGAGAGAAATTTAGGCAACAACTAAAGCTGTCATTGGAGAAGTAAGTACGCATCTTTTCGCGGGAGGGATTAAGTGTCCCGGGATTTAGTGTCAATGTGATTATCTGTCGGGGGATTAAGTGTCAGGCATTAACTGTCACGGGATCAACTTTCGCGGGATTATATGTCCGTACACCGTATCGTTTGTTTTCTAGAATTATCCAGGCTTACAGTTTCATATATATTATTCTCCAATTGCGTAAAGCTTTATCGGTAAATACTAATATGTTCTATCACACTTGAGTATTCATACGCCACTTGTACTACGAAGGACTATATAAGTTGGAATTATAGCTGCCATGACGATTGATATTTGTATTAGAATTAATGAAAACAGATTCAATCGCCTAAAACCCATTTTGAATCGTTCTTCTTAAGCTTTATACAGTCCTGTTTTATCTAACCCATTAAGGTAAGTCGATAAATGTGCATGCAGTTCTCATTGTTTCTGATCCTATTTTTACAAGTACAAGATTTTATGTATCTACAATTCTGTTTAATTGCCAGTTTCCGGTTCAGATGATGTGATTTCTTAAATCATGTCATCGACTTGTTTCTCGGTAGCTCTTCTACGATTAATCTGATCGTTAGTGTTAGTAGTCAAATGTAATGTGTCACATCAACCCTCAACAAATTGCCTTTCATTTCAATCCTCATATCTGCAGGACCGTCTTCCTCTCTGATCAGCTATTGCATAGACTAGACAACCTTCAGCACAAAACAAGACGTAGTATTTTATTTTTTTATTATTTTATTTTTATTATTATTATTATTAATTAATTAATTAATTAATTAATTAGCTTTCCTGTTTTCTCTTATATTAAACATTTAAAGTATAATTCCTCTAATTCGTATGTAAGAAATATGTATACATCTGTCTTATGTTCTTGTAAAGGCATTGCATAATATTCGTGTCAGACATGTTGCTGATCAAACTTTATCTTTCACTAATATTTGATTATCTTATTTCTTCCTTGTGATGTGTGACCATCAAAAATGTATAGTCAGCATTTCTATCAGTGTTATTGACTAATTTGTTGAATAATTTCTCTGGTTATATTTTATTTTCCTATTTTTGATATTCTCTCGGCTGATATTAAGTTAATCACTCTCATCGTAACACCTAAGCGAATTAATCTTCCGACTTTCTCATTCCTCTTCAATGAAAGTTTCAATCTATTTTCCTCAAACTTCTTCGCCACTTCAAAATAAGCTTCCTCTATGTTATCACACCACTACATCGCTTATCATTTTGTGTGTTGCACCCTTGACGTGCATATTCAGAGCCCAGCCATTGGTTATTCATCAAACTTATAAACATTCCGTTTAAAACCTATGAGTAACCTATTTGCATCACTTATACATACCGATAATGGTGACGCCTTGATAAATACCTCAGTTTCTTGAGATTATCATTAGCAGCAATTTCAGCAGATATATAATCACTTGAAGCGAGTACCATTTTCACATCTGCTAAAGTTCAATGAATACAAAATTACGTGAAAAAAATTCGTACATAATTTCATTGCCAATCAGAATGACATTATGTGGAGTAACTTCTGAAGGTGCATCGTCAGCTGTATACGAAGAGTTTAAAATCCTTAATTTTTATATTTATCACGAAATCTTTGAAAGATAAAGGTTAATAATGCAATGTTGACCCGCTTTATTCAACGCTCTGCTATAATGCTTTATCTTTAAATGCTGAAGCGACAGGACTCTATCACTAAACATACATCAAATCGTTTAATACTGTAGCGATATAATTCGTTTCAATTTCAAGTCGCTAGTTGCTAGGATTGGACCATTTCTTATGCATGAAATCTTTTCAAGTAATAGTGCCAAAATTAAATCATTTATTAGAAATAAGTGGTCTTAATACAGAAGTGTTATACTACATTGACAATCCATTGATATGAAACATGTGTTTTATGTACGTTCAGAGAACTGGGTTGTATCATGTATCCGTCTTCATATTCTATCAACTTTGTCTTTCTCGGTTTTCTGTTCAGCTTTGCAGCGATTGGTACATATTTTGGATCTTGTGTAATTATCTATTCTTATTTCAAAATGGCTGAATTTGACATTTACAACAAGTGTAATTACTCTATGAAATTGCTATTTACGATAAAGATTTATATTTGGGATTATTTCAATTATTTATTTTGTTTGAAATTCTTGTAGTATTTTTCTAATTCAATTAATTATAAATTACCTATGATCTATTTAATGGGTATTAGCTACTATTATTAATATTTGCTTCGTTCAATTTTCCAAAGTTAATAGTTACTGTGTCTAAACAATGTTAATGCTGCTGGGCTACCTTAAGTGTCAAGTTAGCCCAGCCGTAATTGCCTTCAGTGCGGCGAGAAACAAGAAGTAGTGGATACAGAGCAACATCTGGAACTCCAAAAATATAATGCACAAGCCTCGCTAAATCCGAAAAGTAAGACCCAATAAAAAAGCACAGAATATATAGTCAAAAGAATTGAGCTGAAAGATGGAAAAAAATCATTGGGCAATCTAGAAACAGTATGATAAGGTTTGAAAATACTGAGTTTACGTTGTGGATATTACGCCATTTTTCAAGACATTATAGGCAATACATGATCACCAATATATTTGGCAGGAAGCTGCTGACAAGCATTCTCACATACTAAAGTTGGACGAAGCGAAACTCAAACCCAGGCTAATATAGGTGATATGTCAGCGATGTATGAAGGCTAGCATATAGGGAGCCCCTCTAGCATAATGATTATTATATAATAGATCGATTACAGAGTTGGATGAAATGAACGAAGACGTTGAGCAATGCGAGGAGGACACTAAACAAATGTAGGACGTGAAAAAGGGATTCAATGGAACTTGACAAGAAATATATTATTGGGACATTTTCCATCATTAACTTCTTGCTGCTTGTTGGTGTTGGCAACATCATTTACAAATCAGAACCGTTTCCTCTTCCTGATAGGTGATGGGAAGGGAGTGGGATAAAATTGGATAAAACGAAAGCAACTGTACAAGTGGAGTAAAACATCGTCGATTAGTCATCAAATATGGCCGCCATTTGTTAAAAGAAAACGTTGTAAACACCTTTATCTCAAGAAATGCTGGACATAATTTGACTAAAGTGCCGTTGCACAGAGGACATTCAGATATGTAAAAATACGATGATAAGGGGTAACATTTGCGAGTTGTTATTAAATCTTGAAATGTCAAAACATTTGTTCTAAAATAGCAACATAATTTAACCAGCTTGTTAGTGGTATATATACTTTCCTGTGAAGAAAATCAAACAAAACAAACCAATCTACTTTAAACATGTTACACACAGCGAACAAAATATGAAAAGAAGAGAACAAGGTTACCTCTGTAGAAAAATTGTGGTTCTATACCCCTCTAAAATCCCGACTTCTGTGTTGTTTAGGAAACCGTGCGACTGAGAAATCTATTTTGATAACCATACTTTTTGTCGTCTCAGTCACGGTGTCCATGCTCTACGAACTAGTTTTAAAAAGAAATCCTTGGTGGTCTCTGCTATGCTGTGCCTGTCAGACAGAGATGTTAAAAAATCCAGCAACAACAGCAGCAGTAACAACAGCAATATATATATATATATATATATATATATATATATATATATATATATATATATATATATATATATATATATATATATATATATATATATATATATATATATATTGTTACGTGCTTAGGCTCGAATAAACAGGAACATAGAAAGAGTGAAACTAACAAGCTTGTAAAAACTTAATAAACAAGTTATTGAGCAGAAATATTTTCCAGAAAAGAAAAATAAACTTATGGTTTTAAGAATCAATTCCAAAATTAATCCAAAAACAATTGAAACTATAAACCACTAGAGAAAGTTCAAAAGTCCTGGTAATAAAATGTCCAAATAATTCCCAGTTCGAATCTTAATGAAGCATCCAAGATGGAAGACGATGTCACGTGATGAAGTCAATTCTGGTCTTATGAAATTCAATGAGCACAATTATTTTCCAGATAAATAACAAAATAAATCCTCTTGATCCACAGAATTAAAAAAATTTCCAATACAAGGTAATTTAAAACAACTCAAAACGACACAAAACTTAGTATTCTAGCAGCCCAACTTCACCTAAATAGTTCGCTCCAAAACCTAATTTATATACCTGTTTTTACGTAAACAAGGAAGGGGTCACGTGATCTTCTAGACTCTTTAGAACAAATTTACGTTAAAAAAATCTCGTGCACACCGTATGACCCAACTAAAATTAGGAAGATGTTTATAACAAACTCCATAATGTCCTTGGAATCAACCAATCATTATAAAAGCTTGTTTACAACCCTGAAGCCAGGTCAGAAATGAGGTCAACATCTGGTGTTTATTTGTAAAGTACAGATCATCCCACTTTTTAAAAAAAATATCTCCCAATGAATGAATCTTAAACTTAAAATGTCAAATTTGAATCTGACAAACAACTAAAACAAAAATAAATAACTTAAATCAAATATACGTAACATGTTATATATATATATATATATATATATATATATATATATATATATATATATATATATATATATGTTGTTATGTTGTTATATATATATAACAAAAAGAAGTTCACTTGTAAAGCAATTTAAGGTCGCTCCAACTTTTTTATCACCACGCAAACCATTTTAACACACACACACACACACATACATACATACACACATTATGAATAAACCATGCTATTTTATGATCCAGATACTCAGGCAATATACAGCACTTGCCATTTAAAAATCTTTCTCTAGACTACTGCAAGCCGGCGAAAGCCGGAAACATTGTACGTCAGACTGGTTTCTTCTAACTTTGTGATACACCTGCTATCCACCCAGGTGGAATCAAACATAACAATGCGATTACAACTTATATTACGTAAACTTATCTACTTACCAACCAGAGTAGCTTATTCATCAGTTGACACGCTATTTCACAAAACGATTTAAACGTGGCATAGCATTGCACTAGTGATAGCAGCACTTGCCATATTTCCAGGATAGAAAATACAAGTTTCCAAGAAAATTAAATGTAATAATACAGTAATAATAACAAATGATTTTATGTATATATTTTCTCATGCGTGGATCTTATGTTCGTAGGACTGACATGTCATCCCTTTGCCCTCATTAACATATTCATCTTAATGCGCGGTACATGTATTTGGAGAAGCAAAATCACATGGCTCGAGATGCCCATTGCGCAATACTTCCGCTACAACAATTATAACCTTTTGTTTTTATTTTGTTTTCCTATTCTAAAAACGGCAGATTTAGCGGTAGATTCTACTAAGATAAGTATTCATGTTTCTTAACAGAGTGCATAACCTGAATGACCTGATGACCTTATATATAGATTGAGAAGCAATACTAGTACATGATGAATGCTGTGTTTTGAATCTTCCTATTTAATTGAATTGGTACACCATAAGAAGCCCAACATAGATTGTGTGACTACTGTTCACATCTTGACGCCCACCCGTGTTAATCTGCATCGATTATTCCAGATCTTCCTGGACATTATCACATTTGCTGTGACGTGGAGGAACACTGCATCGGATTTTAAAATAATTTGGTATAATTAACAAAACTCGTTATTTTCGGCTCATTCGAATTTCACACCATATTTATTGTCGACATTTGCTTGTAGAAGAAATTGAATTTCATGAGCTCAGAGTTCTTGTTAAACAGTTATTTATCCTATTGTTTCGATCTTGCAAGCATTGTTGTGACTTCGTCTTATTAGTTTGCTTATAACTGTTTGAAATTGACAATCTTTATCTTCCCTCTTGGCAGTCAAACAGATACTTCCTTTTTTAATAATGAAACGTCATGCAAGTACCAAGTTCCCGCAGTCACCATCTACTTGGAATAGCGGAGGGATCATTGTGTAAAATTAAACCCTGCTGGAAGCAAAAGATAAATTTCAGTTTTGCCGCTTTTAATTTATAACAATCGTACAAACATTATCATGCTGAGCTAAATCTGTCTCAACTCTTATTAATAATAGCCTTGCGGTATGCAATCATTGAATGATTCATAAAAAGTCAGTGATAGAGCTGGATGATAGTATACATGCACTTCATTCATAGAAAAAAAAACCCGATCAATATAACACGAGTAAATACATCATTTTTGTAATCTTGATTATCTTTTTCTTTCATCCATCATTTAGTTTTACACTGTAAAATACAATATTTTGATTTTGATTTACAACACATTGACATATATTTGACAAAAACAGGAATCCTAAAAGTTTTAATTACTGAGCTGTTTCTAACGGTTCTATATTCGCATACTACACTATTTTTGAGAATTTTCCATTCAAGATCGATTGATTGTCCTTGCATAGGGATAAGTGACATGAAATGTGTGTGTGTGTGTGTGTGTGTGTGTGTGTGTGATTGAAAGAACGAAAGTACGCAACTGTAATATAACGTAATAAATAAGACATAACATGGAGTCATGCCAATATACAGGCCCTTGTATGCTCATTCGTGATGTCTAGCACTATGGCATCATGTCGCAGACGTGTGGCATCTTCTCCCGCCAAGTCACATTGTCCTGACAGAAGTCGGACCAGTCGTAACACTAACATCGTAATGCAGAACGCTGAGCGAAACAACTGTAAGTACCATTTATATACGTCTTTGGTAGAACTTAGTCGGAGTTCGAACCAACGACTTAAGAATCAGAGGCAGACTCTCGAACCACTTAATCCAACCACACAACTATTTTCAGATAAAAGGGCTAAAATCTGAAAATAATTGTTTACAGAGGAAGATGAACTACCTTTAATTCGACAGAAATATTATACATTAGAGGAAATCACTCTGTTACATATCAACTAAATATCAACTTTTCTTGCTATCTGGCGATTTACTATACTATTTTTGATATTATCCCCTATCCGAATAACCCTGATGTCACGTCAGTATGCTAAGAGCAACAAATTAGTTCCTAACGCGTGCACCCATTATGTTTTAATTTGCATGGCTTACTGAAGTAAATCTAATATCTTTTAACGGAACACAATTCTGTTAAAAAGAATTGTGTTAATATGTACTTTTGGAAAGCGTAAAATTGTCGATGCATATAGGACCACATCAGTTGTCAAATCTTCATTTATCGGATGTGCGTCGGTTTGCACGTTTTAAAGCTCTTCAGTTTCAGAAGCAAAAAAATCTTGCTTTTAGTTCGCAATCTCATTAATGCGTCGATAAAAGAGAACAGGTTTACTCACCCACCCCCCACCCCCACCCCCCCAAAAAATTAAAACAAACAGAAAAAAACAACAAAAACGGAATGTGTTTAGGAGGAAAATAAGTGAAAACAGACGCAGGACCAGGACACTTTATCAAGCAAGTGTGGAGGTCTAATATTTAATGAAATCGATTTAAATTACAAAGATATAAAATACTTACCATTGTTTATTTGTACCATTTCTGATTCTCAGCGTTCATCAAAACTTGGGTTCATAATAATAGTGATAAAAACGTACAAGTTAAACCGGAAATTGACAAAAAGTAGATTTTATTCAGGAAATATTACAAGAAAAAAGGAATTTAAAAAAGCCTGAGTTTAATAGCTAATCTGGTTTATAAATCTTTTTAGATTTCAGGGACATCCTATAAACATCTGGACAAATATTTAAGTAACGAAAAGTTTACAGACACACCGAACAGTTTGAAATATGGCTATATTGCTATTCTCGGGAATTCAATTAGTCGTAAGAACTAAAGAATAGATTTAATGAGTTGAACCACCAATAAAAACTATTTGTGAATATTGATATGTTCAAGATGTCATAGAACAATTATAACTTTGAAACACTTTTACATCTATATGAATGTCGATGTCCTGAAGGTCATTTTGATTCAGTGAAAATTGTTCGTTGAGTTAAAACAAAAGTTTATAAACTAATCCTTTGTCACTATTATAGCGCATCGGGGCTTGTCTATCCAGCAAATTGAACAATTAGTAGAGAGTGAAATAAAACTGTAAATATATTAATACATGTATCTGACTAGTATTCAAAATGCATGGAAGCAAATGTATGAATACTCTGGATTAGGATGGCAGTGTAATTGTCAAAGCTATTCATTATAAAGAAAAGAATTGTTAGGATGCAAATCTATTAATTATACAGAAAAAAATGGATTCAGATCGAAATAAAATGGCAAACAATGCCATTCATTATAAAACAATGTATTCGGATGGAAATATATGGTCAAAGCCGATTCATTATATAGAAAAACATTGCTTTCAGAATTGCGAACCATTGCATTTGTAGTAATGTACCAGATCTGGTTCTATTTAACCTAAATTAAACTGCTAATATTAATGACAGTTGAGGATAAGCACGTATATTTATATGATGACCCCTAAAGTGTAATGAATCTTCATAAATGTTATCGAACAAGCTTGAAAGACAATACACATATAAATGAATAGGATACAGCGTACATAATATAAATATATTTTATTTATATCACATACAAATTATAACATTGCCCTATCCGCGATTGCGTAAGTCAAGGGAACAAAGAAATGGTTATATATATACCCTTACGCCTATATTTGGAAGGTACGAAAACACAGCTTTCCTGGGTGTGAAAAATCGCACGTAGACATCAACAGCATCTTCAAAAGGACCCTTATTAGTGTTTTAAATCTCACCACGTTGACAGTCGACCAGGGGCATGGTCTACTAAGTTGAATCGAACAGGGGTATATCGACATCCAATATCGGAATTGAGAGAGGGTTTGGTCATCTTTTTCAATCCGAAATTAACTTAGTACTTTCGAAGCTAGAAACTCAGTAGATGCCCAAGCATCGAGCTGGAAGGATAGAGCAATAATTCGAGAGAGTCAGTCGTAATTTGGCGGGATAACTTAAGAAAAGTCTAAAAAATACAAAACTTCGTGAAGATCAGTAAGTTACTTGAATCGTAAGTACGTATAATTACCTTTGTAGTGTTTAATTTGTATGCTTATGTGAGAAGTGAGATATGATTATGTAAGAATTGTGTAGAATGCTAACTCGTGGTCAGAATTAATATTAAAATTCTCTATTTGGTTACTTCGTAATAAACTAGTTTATGTATTCATATGATATTCAAGATTTTGCATTTGTTGAATTGAATTGTAACTTTGGAAAATGATTGCAGTGTGTACATTTAGTTAGTACGGATGTAATGAAAAATAGAGCATGGATATTTTAATATTTATGTACACTTTGTGGGAGAGTAATGTACAGAAATGCGTCTGATTTTTTGTGATAATGTTCAGTATAATGAGACACTATTTCTCTGTATGACAAGTAGTTGATACAGTGCTTTTATTACGACGTTGGTAACCATTTAATAACGTATGGGCATTTCGATATGCACGAATGCTTGACCGAAAAATGAAATAGCCTTTATCTGATGATTAATTATTGGTTAGCGTGAGGCGAGATGGCTAAGGAAATATGCTAACGTCGTTGTGTTTTCGATATAGTTAGTCCAGAGTCTCTAAGAAGAGGGACGGAAGTGAGACTGGCAGAAAAGTTGGATTCGACAAAGTAGTCAGGAGAGACTCGAGGAGGTGGAGGACTAGAAATCGAGGAAGAGAAAGTGAAGAAGGAGGACGAGTTGGAGCAAGTTGGAAGGAAGAAGAGGAGGAATTGGAAGAATAGAATACAAAACTGAATATAATACAAGGACATGTGAAAAAGCTATCTCACACCAAATATCAAGTGATGTATTAAGTTATTACAGGGTCTAGAGGAAGAAGAGTGATTGGGAAATTATTGTCATTTATTATTGAGTTGTATTAAAAAATATTTAATTTGAATTTCACCTTTCTGTGTATTAAATAATTTAACTATCGGCATTGCTGACTAGGTTCTCGGAGGTCTACCTCTCTCTATCACTAATTTCACTTCCTACAAAAACGAACCTGGGTGAGACTTCTATAGTAATTCAACTAAAATATTCGGAGCCCCCTCCTCAACCCTAGCATCTTTGCCACACAGATACACATAAATGCATTTCCAAAGGAGTTACGAGTGAATTGTTCACATACCTGTCGTTTCTGTTTGCTAAAAAATGTAGTTCCGTACTTAATGCAGCTATCCACAATCCTATTCAGAACCAAGTTGCTTCTTCCTTTTCTTTTTTTCTTTTCAGCTACTAATTCCGTTCACATTTTTTAAATAAATAAAGACTTATTTATGGTTTGAACATAAAGATGGCTTAAATAAAAAAAAGTTTGACCACTACAAGCACAGCAGCCTGATCAGGGTTAGCTTCTTCTACACATAATACAATATAAATCTCTTGTTTCGTCAGTCGGGTTGTCTAGAGAACTTACATTACAATCAAAATAAAGTGTTCCAGTTCTCCTATTATGATATGCAATGCCATACGATTTGACAAATCAGTCTGTAAGGTGCTTACTTGCATAGTGATAATCTATCAAAAAAGACAGCCCCACTGTAATGTTCTCTACATTTATAGAGATAATTTCGCAATACATTCTGTCGTGTTCAGTGCGATACGTAACCATTAATCTTGACGTATAGGGTAGAAACTCAATTAATTTTTATGTTGTATCCATTCCATACATTTTATTTCAGAACTCCAAAATGATGGCACGTTTCCATTTTACAAGTTATTAGCTTTGATTACAAGTTGTCTCATAGGTTCATACATTGTATGTATTCCGTATGCCTACATGATCAATCACTCGTAACAATACAAACATTCCAAGCGTATCAAGAAGTGTGATTCTCTAAGCAACGTCTATAATTAATCTGCTTATTTAAAGACTGTCTGAGGTTAATTTTACTGAAGTTAACCATAGAGGTGTGTGTGTGTGTGTGTGTGTGTGTGTGTGTGTGTGTGTGTGTGTGTGAGAGAGATAGAGAGAGAGAGAGAGAGAGAGAGAGAGAGAGAGAGAGAGAGAGAGAGAGAGAGAGAGAGAGGAGGAATGCATTATAGTTACATGGGGCTAGGGTTCTTGGCTATCATGACGATTTTATATATAGCTTCACTTATTATTTAAACGTGAATAATTTCATGGGTAAGAGTGCATTTTAGTTTACCCTGTTCTTTCGTTTTTGTTTTATTGTGCATGCTATCTGCAGTATACAGTTTGGACGCAGTGTCGTGCTAATATCGTGGCCATCTCTATCACTGAATAATAAGATAGGTTGAGACATCATTTTAGATCGCCACGAAACCAGAATATTTTATGCTGTATAACAAGGACTCGATCTTTTCAAGGGGCTTTAAGCTGTTTGAAATAACAACATTTTCCATACACACATTTGACTTCTACCGTCATTTATTGTTAAAGAAAATGAGAAAAAAATGATCTTTTGTTACTCAGCTTTGTTAGGTAAAGTAGAACTCCCTCCTCATGATTATAATTTTTTAGCCTCGAGTGGAACTGACCTAGCATGCGATGGAATATGCTAATGTTTTTTTAAGGCACCGTTAATACAAGGTGATGGGGCATGAGTACACTGTACTCTATCCCCGCAATTCAAAAGGCACAGCAAAAAACACATTTTAAAAAATCGGAAAACTAGTATTTATAACTAATTTATACTAAATTTCAATCAGGCGTTCACTTTCCACGATGCTTGCGTATGAATAAGGAGCCACCTTCTAATGAATTTCCTTCAATAGTACGCGTACTCTTTGAAAATTTCCCTTTAATGTATTCGATACCACTGGGTGACAAATATTTATTCCCATTGAGCGTCATATATACAACTTACGTCCAGGCCACACATATTCATGAACCATTAGGATACGTTGCCCAAAGGTAGGTCATATACATGAATCTAGACATATATTTTCGGGCTATATTAATTGACCGAAACAAAATATGTATTTCATTTCTTTTTTTGAAAACCATTTTTACCTATTATCATGTTAACATTGTTACCATTATTTCATACCGGAAATACCCTAGTGGGGCCAAAAATGCCCTTTAGATATTGTATATACAAAAATATCGCTGGAAGGTATCAAATAAAATATAATTAGAATAAAAATAACACAAATGCAAATAAATGTATGCCACTATTTCTGCCTTTACCGTATGCTTCTTCAAGAACGAATTTGTTTGAAGGAAGCAAATCACGTCTATATAGTTTTAAACAATCGCTTTATTGGCATAAAATAATTAGAGGATTTGCAGTACCCTAAAAATCTCATATGCATAATTGAACGGAAATATACATGTCTGAAACGGAAACTAAACCAGCAAAGTCAAAGTATAGACATAGCGTCACATATGCCATTTTATTTTATTAGACATGGGTACCACGAACATTTTCTACCTCGGTATACCACCTTATTTTTGAATATACGGCGATACCTACCAGGGTATACCGGAATTATATTAGTGACCAAGATTTTAATTTTCCGGGACGGGGTCATGCGTTTTTATCTTCTTTCACATTTCTGGTTCCCAGATAGCTGGAAAAATATCTTGTTGGGACTTAAAGCAGGATAAGATCATCTTGAATTGATTATATTACATGGATAATTTTTTAAAATTGGTCAGTACCATATACTTACAATGGATGAATTTAATATGTGTTGTTAACTGTTGTATGAGTTATCATCTAATAACTGCTTTCACTTCAGCTGAATAAGAACAGAGGAACATACCGTGGGGGGGGGGGGGGGGGGGCGGGAAATACCGCGATCAACCGGTATACCAGTAATATCACGCTCCTACATATTTCATATTATAAATAGGAACCTATTATATTGATTATTAATGGTGCATATGTTTGTTAGTCTTTTGGTACTCACTACGCATGCACATTTTTAAATATTGTTTAGTTTTTAAACATAAGTATACATTGAGCAAAATAAAAAATATAATAAAGATGCAGATAAAACTTAACACAAGTTTTAATATGGATTATGGCATAATTTTCAACTTTAAAACAAACGAAAAGTTCAAAAAAGTGTTTTAATTTTGAAGCTGATTTACAATTATTTGCATGACAAAAAGGAACAATAACATTTTATAATAATGTATTAAAACTAATGAAGTTTGATGATATTGATATTAATATAGCACAAATAAAAAAAAAAATAAGAGATTCACGAAGAAATTACAAATCATTAGAATAACATCACAAACCAATTTTAATACCTTTCGTTAGTTTTATTTTGTTTCTTGAACGCAAACTATTTGTGTAATCTATTAACTATAAACATATACGTTATGCCTCTGTTTCCATACAACAGGCTGTCTGCGTAATGTAACATTATACTATCCAAATTCAATTGAATCATCTTCAAAATTCTTAATTATCATTAGTCAGCAAAATTATAGCATAACCTTTTATTCTTGCTGATACTTTACGGTGAGGTCGTTATTTGGATTATTATATAACGTTCTGATTACATCAACTATGATTTTTTTTATCCTGTCGATAAACTTACTTTGCCTAAACTAGACGTCTATGACACACACACACACACACGCACGCACGCACACACGCATGCAGATGTATGTATGTATGTATGTATGTATGTATGTATGTATGTATGTATGTATGTATGTATGTATGTATGTATGTATGTATGTATGTATGTATGTATGTGTAATGGTGCTGCCGGTTATCAAAGTGTTATTAGTACAATATCGCACAAGGCCTGGTCAGAAGTATTGCGCAACTTGGAAAAAACAACACTTGAAAACCGCCTCCCTCTAATTCTCGTTATCTAGAGGATGACCTCTACGGTATAATTTGCCCGGTTAATGGATATGGTAATCCGAGGTAGTACCTTGAACAACACACGAGCCCCCGTAAAGATAAAAATATGAGTTTAATTAAAATGCAATTTAAAAGAAGAATGACACAATAAATTACAATTTCTTTCTTTCTGAATACACTTAGTTCAGAAATACATAAACTGAAGCTTTAAAATAACGGATACATTCATTAAAATCCAAACACTAATAAAAATAGATGAAGTTAGCCGTTAATACTGAGAGTAAATTTCATCATAGAATCGAATGTTCATTTAACATTGGACTGTTGCGTGATTCAAAATGACCTTGTTCGTCGACTTGTTTTTTTTTTCTTCTGCGTTGTTAGTCTCAACTATAGCTTGCCCTTTGGTTGTACGTGGAATTACACAGCTCTGTCTTCCAACTTCTTTTTCCGTCTCTGAATTTCGACTTCCTCACTATTTCTTACTCGATCTTCAAACAAACTATTCTCCTTTGAAAAGAAAAGGGTAAAACGCCCTAAGTATCTCGTTACTTTAAGAGTTGAGATTGTCCGTCCGTCTTCAGGTTCGAACATTCAGATCTTACTATCAGTGTTATCATTTATACGGCTAACAAATACTACGCAAGTCTTCAGATCAATAGAGCTATAAAGCTAATTATCGACATCAGACCTTGGGAAAGTCATATATTCTCGTAAATCATTACGTAAAGTGAGGCAATGTATCATAACACACAATCCATATTCACTAATATGATAAATTCAAATTCATGTAACACTTTCCAATCATAAATGTACACGGCGGGTTTTCTACACCACCCATTTGCCTACCTAAGTATATAAGGTAAAAAATGCTAATTCAGAATTCAAAAATACATTATTAAATCGCTGTAAAACCGACTATCCCTACAAAAATATGAACACATCATGCATCTGTAACAAAGAAACATCGTATCAAAGTCCGTTATTAAATCAATGTAATACCAAACTATTCGTATCATAGTGTCAATACATCATGCATCTATAACAAAGAAAGCATCCCATAAATTGCATCATGATAAATGTGAATTTGAGTTAAATACCTTGTGTTTTTGGCGTGCTTCTGCCGTTTGATTTCTGGCGGACTTTCCTGCTCTTATTGTTACGAAGGCACTGCTCTAAAAATACCCTCGGAGTCTTCTCCTATGTTGGGCTTAATAATGCTGACCGTCTCTTGCAGAGGTCTCCTAGACTGCCTAACATCGTTTGATACGTAGTATATATTTCCCCGATTCTGGGATTCGACACACCCTTTTCCCTCTACATTTGACCAATCGGAATAAATGCTACTCCTACGGACATTTGAAAACCGTCTATCAAGATGCAAAAAATGCCACCTTATCACCCTATCATTTGTTTCAAATCACTTTGTCAGCTTCTACGTGAAAAATTCGTATTTTTAAGCGTGTCAAACACCCAGTCCGTTTGCACTATAAATATTGTAACAGTCTGACCGAGGTAAACTAACATTCTTTTCTCCAAACTCTACTCCAAGATAATTAATTGTCGGCTAGACTACGAATTAATCAATAAATTTCACTGGCGAAAAATTTGGCACTTGACAGTATGTATGTATTTATGTATGTATGTATGTATGTATGTATGTATGTATGTATGTATGTATGTATGTATGTATGTATGTATGTATGTATGTATGTATGTGTATGTGTGTGTGTGTGTGTGTGTGTGTGTGTGTGTGTGTGTGTGTGTGTGTGTGTGTGTGTGTGTATGTATGTATGTATGTATGTACGTACGTCATGCTTGATCCAAAACGATCCCTAACCCGGATAATATTTAAATGTGCTCCTGACTCGTGTTCGAACAACTGAGCATATCTTTGAGCATCTTTGTCAAATTGATACGATATATTTAAGTTATACAGCTATTAAATTTGTGTTCTATATTAAAGTATCATTGTTCGGAGAATTACATTAACAAATTAGATACAAACTAGAATTCTTTCATAATACTGAAGGGCTTCTCAAGAGGTTATATAATTGGTCCAATGCATTTCTCTAATAGCTAATCACTTATGCGTTGTTGTCCTCTCTGACCAAGTGACAAGTATCTCAATGTGTTTGCTGCAAGAGACCATCATTTGTGTCATGCCTCCCTAAGAATCGATCACGCAGGCTGATACGAGATTTAGGCGGTCGTGAGAAGCGAAACTTCTATGGAGATAAAAACGCCGGTGATAAAAATATTCTCAAAGGGAAAACTTATTGGAAACTAGAAAGGGTTCTGGGCATTGTTTCCTCTAAGGTGCGCGGCTACGAAGCTCATTAGAAAATGTCGCGCAGCAGTTTCAACATTCTGCTCCAAATCTATGTAGCAAATACATATACTGCGCAGCAGTTTCAAATTCCGCGCACACAGGAAACATGTTGGAGGGAATGTTGGTCCTGGGTTTGGTGTTTGGTAAGTATAGTCCAAAGAGTTCTGGGCATTGTTTCCTCTAAGGTGCGCGGCTACGAAGCTCATTAGAAAATGTCGCGCAGCAGTTTCAACATTCTGCTCCAAATCTATGTAGCAAATACATATACTGCGCAGCAGTTTCAAATTCCGCGCAGACAGGAAACATGTTGGAGGGAATGTTGGTTCTGGGTTTGGTGTTTGGTAAGTATAGTCCAAAACGCCCATTATATTACTGCGAGATACATTGGACAATGGATTCATTATAAGGAGCAGATATGTTTGCTAAATGGGTAAATAAACTTGTTCCAGAGCGGATATGTCCTCGCTGTTGATATATCGTGGTCACATTTAGCGCCACTACAGCGATAACACTATACATGTATAGTCCTTTTTATCCCCAATGCTGCAGCCATACACGTGTATCACCACAGTTGTAGCGATAAATTCCTTGCTACCACTACAGCTAAATTAGTTTTTTTTTACGCCACGCCACCCCACTCATTATTTTCTCTGCGTGAGTGATTTTATATTTATAAGGAGTTTTGTGATGTATGTGACTCCGTTTGATTACGGCCTAGTATATAAGCATGGGCACAAACTGATGAAGTTTACATTTTATTATCAGATATATCATGGCCAGTCTCTCTAGAAAGCATTCTATGCTGACAATATGCTCGACCGAATTATTTTTCGCTTTCTTCGACATCAAAAGTTTACAGTTTAATTGTTTAATTATTCCTGTATTTTGTACGGACATTCACGATACGATTGCACGATAGATAAACATTTGCAACCCGAGAGTAAATGTTTCGTAAAACGAATTACAAGGTGATGTAAGCGAAACAGCTAAAGTTCTGCATTAAGTAGAAAGTATTTCAATAAATAAAATTTTCTACTGAATCACGGAGATCTTATGCTTGTACTTTTGATATTGCCGCTGATCGGATAGTACAACTAAGGCAAATTCCAAGAGCCCAAAACTATCAACGCTAAAGAGAAGAATTGTAGCAGGAATCTAGTGGATAATTTTTTCTTGGGTCCACAAATTTTGTATTCTTGCAACACACACACACACACACACACACACACACACACACACACACACACACACATCTATCTATCTATCTATCTATCTATCTATCTATCTATCTATCTATCTATCTATCTATCTATCTATCTATCTATATTTCTTTCTCTCTCTCTCTCTCTCTCTCTCTCTCTCTCTCTATATATATATATATATATATATATATATATATCGAGAGAGAGAGAGAGAGAGAGAAATAGAGAGATAAGAGAGAGAGAGAGAGAGAGAGAGAGAGAGAGAGAGAGAGAGAGAGAGAGAGAGAGAGAGAGAGAGAGAGAGAGAATAAATATACACGCACTGATAAACCGATTAATTGCGAGTTGTGATTGGTATAGGGAAAATATTAATATCTCATCATTAGATCAGACAATTAATAATCGAACATTTGTTAATCAATATTTGCCCGTTTAAGATTAAAACTTTTAAACATGTCACACCCAATTAGATAAGTGTAGCTAATTTCAATAACGTGATATTTGAAAAAGTACAACTCAATTGTAATATACATAATTGTATTAACCATTTGTTTTATTTGTTCAGATTAAAACTACGATAACAAATTTCCTTCCCTATTGCTTTGCGTAAGAATGCCATCTGTTGCTTTCATTCTATTGCCATACATTATGAAGCCATTAATCTGATTTAACATGTTTAACGCATCCCTCAAAAATGATCTATACAAATTAGATGATGGTTATCTCTTTTTATCAGCAAAGATCAGTCTTTTTCTCGTTTTTCTTGATAATTCTGTTGTTGATGGTGTGAGTTAGTTCGAGGAAATAGTGTGAATAACCAAACTAGGTAAGAGACTAATGTTAAAATTTCTCAACATTTACCTTACATTGGAACTTGCGGCAGTTTCTTTCGGTGCTTTTGACAATATCAACAAATGCTTACAATTGACATATCAAGTAGAAAGAAAGTAAAGTTTTAGCATGCTATTTATACCGAAAGAAATTATGTTGCGTTACAAAGGAAGTGTAATTAAATATTAAATAATCAAATCTTTCGCGCACAATTAGAAATGTTTTGCCAATTTATTGACCGAAGGATTTTAATATCATCAGTAAAAAAAATCACCGCAGTGGAGACCATAACAAAGTATATTGTGAAATTATCAATTCGGAAAAGGATTTCGGAGATATTGAATGTATGAATGAATGAGTAGACGTGTATTTTGTGGTCTGAACACAAATTTGGAAAAAAGTCTTGTGCAAAATGGTGAAGAGGTATCCATTTATGCCAAATATAAACTTTGTTTCATAGCGAGGTTTGAATCTCTAACCAGTTCACTGTTCGCCCAATAATTTCGGAAATTGCACATCAGTTTAATTTACCTAGTTTACCAAAGAGAATGGCAAAAACACATGTACTAAATCATTTTCACTTGTCGTACCTCCCATTATGACCTTTTTCACAAAATTATCAAACATTTAGAACATGAGAAATATTTGAAACCTAAACATTTAGATACGTAGCTATATGTATAACCAGCTAAGGACTTGTGCAACCTGGCTCTTGCAGCTTCCGACTCATGTTTGATGTTTCGTTAGGACATTGACTGCAAACACTCTGTGATAAATTATACTCCAAACTCTCCTTGTATAGACGACGCAACAGACATTAATTGTATAGACTATATTCCAAACACTCCTTGCATAGACTATATTCCAAACACTCCTTGTATAGACTATAATCCAAACGCTCCTTGTATAGACTATATTCAAAACACTCCTTGTATAGACTATACTAAAAACACTCCTTGTATAGACTATACTCCAAACACTCCTTGTACAGACTATACTCCAAACACTCCTTGTATAGACTATACTCCAAACACTCCTTGTATAGACTATACTCCAAACGCTCCTTGTATAGACTATATTCAAAACACTCCTTGTATAGACTACTCCAAACACTTCTTGTATAGACGACACTACAAATACTCCTTGTATAGACGACACTACAAACACTCCTTGCATAGACTATACTCCAAACACTCCTTGCATAGACTATACTCCAAAGACTCATTTTATAGACTATACTCCAAACACTCCTTGTATAGACTATAATTAAAACACACCTTGTATTGACTATATTCCAAACACTCCTTACTATACTCCAAACACTCCTTGTTTAGACTATACTCCAAACACTCTTTGTAAAGACTATACTCCAATCACTCTTTGCATAGACCGTACTCCAAGCTTTACGTCTATACACTATTAACAGTGTCAATAAATAATGAAGCATGTATAGAAATGGATTGTAGGAACCAACACTCTACAAGTTAGAAGTGGACAGGATGTATGCTAGTATTCCAGTGCATAGGACAGGGGTGGCGAACCTATCGCACGCAGGCCCAAAGTGGCACTTGAGATGATTGTGCGTGGCACGTCATTATGCTGATATGAAACTAATTATTCATCTTGCTAAATCACTGAAATCTCAATTTAGTATAATCGCTACTGTAAACATATTTTAGAAAGGCTTAACTGATATGGAAAAATCCTATTCAATCTTATTTTTTACATAAAATTTACTGACTTACGGGTGCACAATATATTTTAAACAAGATACGTTCGTATTTTGAACTAGATCTCGCTAGCTCTCGTCTGCCATGTTGTTGATTTTGAAAATTATTACAAAAAATCTTTTAAATATAAGCCTAAAATGTCGTTCTCAAAGCCAAAGAAGAATAACCTTGCCGAAGAAGGAAGCGGCAGAGGTTTCCAAGAGTGGTGGACTCAACGATATGGAATGATCAACAAACGGAATAGGGCCTGTTGTGTCATGTGTTCGGAAAGTGTTGCTTGTCGAACGTCTTCAGTTAAACGTCATTATTAGAGCAATCACAGCTGGCTTCTTGGCAAAAGCGAAGATGAACAAAAAGAACATATATCCTGTGAGGTAAAAAAAATTAAACTTACAAACCAGTTCTTTTGCCAAGTTTGTTAACAATAGATCTAATTTAGTGGCTGCGAGTTTTGAAGTTTCAAAAATCACAGCTAGGCATGGCAAGCTTTTCAGCGATGATGATTATATATAGGAATCGTGGTTAGAATGTGCATCTTATTTGTTTGAAGACTTTCGAGATAAAGACAAAATTATTCAGAGAATAAAGGATTCGCCAATTAGTCGAAATGCGGTCAAAGAGAGAGTTATTAAATTGATTGCTAATATTGAAGAACAAGTAAAAAAGGATATTGATTCATGTCACGCCTACTCTATTTGCCTTGATGAAAGTACTGGTGTGACATCGTCCGCTAGGTTGGCCATCGTTGTTAGATATCACAAAGATAACGAAATGAATGAAGAAACAATAAAATTATCGACTTTATCGATTTATGTGAAACTGTTGTGACTGAACATAAAAATGCAGGTGTAGATATAACCAAAATAGTTTCTGTAACAACTGATGGTACTCCAAGCATGACTGGAAAAGACACAGGTTTTGTTACATTATTTACAAGACATATTGGGCACCCACTGTTAAAGGCATACAACCTAAGTAAAACGAATGAAATTATTTTGTTCTTTTTTCAGTTCGTGATTACTTATTTAGTTGAAAAATTACGATTCGGGCTGTTACTAAGGCCGAAATCAGGCTAGTATCGGTAATTTTGTGATAAAATACGCGATTTTTAATTATTGTCTGCAGACAAAAATTCGCTATTTGCCACGCCTATATTCATGTAACCTCTGTGTTGACCTCTCCCGAAGATTAAGAATTTTAGCCATGCGCAAACACGTGTTTACAAAAAATAATGGCGTGTCCGCAACTAGATCGAAACCAACACTTAGATTCTGAAAGGAGGGGGGAGAAAAGCTGTTTGGACAAATTATACAGCACACGCATATGTATTGATGACAAGCATGAACGATAGAATAAAAAGAATTGCACTTTGAGCCTGGAAAATAATCCAGAGGTCGCCAAATTCTTGCTGGATACTGGTGAGTCTTAATTTTGCAATGAACAGTCAAGTTTTTATACCGCTGTTTTATTTCTGTATTGTTAACTCTTTATCAAAACTCGTAAAATGACATTTTTTTTATATAAACTGGCATTATTCCATTTAGCTTGAAATAAAATTCCACAGCCCTGCAACAATATCGCTGAAATCCGCATGTACATGACATACAGCAGCTATTTTTGAGGCTACCAAAGGGGGATAATGATCGTCTTCATTTTCGCACGCAACCATAAGACTATTTAGAGGCAAGCAGTCACTATTGTTTTTTTTTTTTTTAAAAATACAAATTATTTAAAATGTAAATAGTGATGGCTGTAAATAAAAGTAATGCAATACAGTTAAGTATATTTTATGCATGACCAAATTAAATAGCACACTATGTGTGCATAAACGCCCGTGGGGATGTGACACCATTCCTTACCCCACGGGCAAAATTAAATAACTTTCTTTTGAAAGATAAAACAGTGAATAATGACCCACCGTGGCCGGTTCACTTTAATTTAACATTCATTCATTCACTATTATTTGTAAAATATATATAATTTTTGTGTCTAATGAAACATATATTTTCCCTTGCTATATTAGTTATGAATTTAATGCCAGTGCAAGGAAAACATCAGAAACAGAGGATTGTCAAAGAAGACATGGCCACAACTACTACACCTGGGCCAACAATTCATAGTATACAAATTCCTGCTGTCTCTGTAATAACCACATCAGAATCAGATATGGCATCTATGTAAGTATTACTATATTTTATTAAATTGTATGTATATTTACTTGTTTACAAATATTTTGGTAGATGCACCTGGAAATGTATCATTCTATACTAGTTTAATATTTTGCAGTTGGAAAAGATTGTACATTTTGTTAAAATATGATTTGTTTTATTTAGAATAATATTTTTGTTGTAAATTGTTGGCACATGTCATTTTTGTTATTAATATGTTCCTCATCAAGCTGTTTCTATTTTAGTTAGCCTCAAGTGAGAATAGTCTTTGACTAAATGAGTCATCCCTTTAAATAAATTATTATTATTATGTTTATTATTTCTTGAAGCATTATCATTCCCATTATAATAACCAAGATAAATGATAATGCTTTCTTTTGATACAAAACTAAAGATTTCCAAGTTTAACATTAGTATTTACACATTTCAAAAT
The DNA here is from genome assembly GCA_029339505.1 of Unio delphinus. Classification (NCBI taxonomy): domain Eukaryota; kingdom Metazoa; phylum Mollusca; class Bivalvia; order Unionida; family Unionidae; genus Unio; species Unio delphinus. The sequence goes on along the minus strand of JAQISU010000129.1, from coordinate 3,292,844 downwards.
TTTATTTTAAGGGATTCAGTCTTGTCTGAAGTTGAAAAACTTAAGGAGAAGGAAAGTGTTATGATGGAAAAGTCTAAAAGTTTTATCAACCCATTTGAGAAAGTATACTAACAAAAATAATTGTGATACATACAAAAAGGAGAATATTCGTGTTAAGTATACTAAAAAACAACCATATACATAATGTAAAGTATTGTACATTGTATTGGTATTTGTGGATGGTATTTGTGTATAAACCAGAAAGTTGCTCCAACAAAAGCTTTCTTTGCAGTGTATGAACATACAAGTTAAAAATATGTAATTACAATATATCTTAAATATAGTATTGATGCGTAATTGAAAAAATGAAGATATACTGGTTATTATTGTAAGAATATGAATACATTGTATTATAAATACAAACCACACTAAGGCCATAGTTATGGTTTGTCCGTTTAGTACACACGGAGAGGGCAAGGGAGGGGGGGGGGGTTCCGAATGCATATGCTTGTGTATGGGGGTGGGAGGTCTGCTGATTATGTATGTACACATATACCTCGATAGTAATTTGTCTAATATGTAACCTGCTTGACTGGGTTCAGTTGGTGTTTGAGTTTTAGTGGACAATCGACAAACTTTTTAAAGTTACACAGCTTATTTCTTTGATGCAGCCAGACATTCAACATTGGTGGACTATCTATTATATTAAATACATAATATTATTAATCCTTGATCTTTTCTTTGTGGATTAAATATAGGCTGTTCTACAGAATGGGGAGGGCAATTGCATGTACGCAGATGGGGTGTGTGTAAAAATACAAAGTATGCATGTGTACAGGTAGGGAGGGGTCAAGCTTTACCCGATTTTTGTGCACATGCCCATTGTTGGAATCAGATTTTATTTCCGGAATTTTTACTTTTTTGCTTGCAGTCTAATTCATATCGGTCTGAGCTACACACAGACAGATAAACATTTGCAGAAGTAGGATAAATTGGGGATTGGAAATAAAAAGTGGCCAGGAGGAAAATGATGGGTCAGAAGAAGAAAAAACTCCAACTGTTACCCTTATGCAGATGCCGAATGATGTTTCTAGCACACCTAGGCATATATCTAAGCAAAAAATTCTTGGAAGCAGATGTATTTCAATGTATTCAAAATTAGCCCACAAATGCATTCCCTACCCCCATTTCAGGTGACAAGGAAAAAAATTTGTAGGGTTGGAATGAGTTGATAATTCTCTGCCTGTATAATGCTACTGTACATTGGCATTTTCATCAAAACAGATTAATTGGGATTTATAATTTTGAAATAGTTCTTTGCATCTGAATCAATTTATTTATTTAGTCATTTTACTTTGTTTCAGAGGTACAGCAAAACTGGAGAATTTCCAGATGTTTGATTGTATTGTATGCCTCCAAAGAATATTCATATCAGCCACCAGCTTTCAGAGCTAGGAATCTGCTGGCAACTCTTGATCATAACAATCATATTGACAGAGATGTGATTGTAAACACAGATGGAAAAATAAGGTAATAACTTTATTCTTGTTTGTTAACATAATAATTCATTTTCGTTAAAATATTAATGCTTTACCTGAAAGTTGATAAACCATCTGTTTATGGTACAATTTAATCTTTTACAGAAGAAATTTTTTAAAATAAATTTCCTAAACCAATTTTGGTTAGAATTAGTCTAATGCAATTAGAAAATTCTGTAAATAATCTTAACATTTTTATGATATATTGGTTAGATACAGGTTTGCTATATTTACATTTTCATCTGTAGCATAATGATTTGTTACATGTAATTGTATGCAGCTTTTATTTGGACTTTTGAGAATTAAAAAAATATAAAATGACATTGTCAGTGAAATGTTTGCATTTTCTTGTCAGATACCAAAGGTCATTCAAACAAAAAAGTGAGAGATGGTCTGCAAACCCAAAGAAAGCTGATCAACAATACCTGTATATTCCGGAAATAATTATAAAAATATTGAAAATGAGGTTAGATGATACAGTTGGAATGAACCAGCCAGTTGTTTTGGTCATAAATGATCATAGGTGAATATCTGATGTACTTGCTCCAATACCACCACCACCTACAGAAGAGATTGTTACAAAGCAGAAGTCTCATTTTAAGTTAAAATGATTTAGGCCTTTTAGTCAGGTAACACCTACTGATATCAAATTGTTATGGAGAGACTATTCTAGTGATTGTATGATAACAAATGATCCCTACCATGGACCCATATAGACTTTGACTAAGTCTTTCTAGAAGTATCTACTATGAGCCAAAGTCCAGCATCTGTTTGATTTCCAAGATTCAGTTTATCTTCAGACCACTGTTGATTATCTTCTTAAAGCTTTTAAAAAAACATGCATTTGAACCACAAGATGTAGGACCTTTTCGAACCCATTGCATTTATGCTTGTCTTATATGTATGTTTAGATTGAGGTAAATGCAGTGTATTTTGGCCATATGATGTATTAAAAAAAGAACAGCAGAAACTATTCATTATAGTTCAATTCATTTAATCTTATAGGAGTAACAAGATTAAAATCGTGTAATTGCAAGTCGGTATTATTGCATAATAAAGTACCTTTTAATAATTTATTTTCTACATGTTTTGTGTAAAATTGCAGTCAGAAAGATTTCTAGCATACTTTGAAGAAGAAAAAAATGTACATTGGAGCAAATGACTTCAATCCATGTATGTATGTATGTATGTATGTATGTATGTATGTATGTATGTATGTATGTATGTATGTGTGTATGTATGTATGTATGTTTTTTCATGAAAATGAATTAAATCAGAAAACAGCATTGAGCTTAACAACATTGTTTCGAATTCCACAACATATTATTGTCCCATATTTCTTATTTCGTTATTAAATATTTAGGCTAAATTTTCTAACACAAAATATTTAGACTTTGTTTTAATTAAATTATATCTTTTCCTGAATTTATTTGCCCAATTTTTTAAGAATACAATGTAATGAAGTGGTTTATCACAGGTGCAGCGATGTCTGCAATTACTGGTTCACATATAGTTTCAAACTAATTTTATAAAGAAAAAAATGTTGTTAATTTCTGTTTTTTTTTTATAAAAAAGAAATCAGTTAGAAATGACCTTTACTGATTATATTTGTTAACAACAAAATTACTATTTACATACTGGTGTTGACCGTTCCAGTCGCCTAGTGGTAGGAGCATCCACCTCAGATGCAAGAGGTTGTGGAGGCCTTGATCCCTGGCAAGGTCATACCAAAGACATGAAAATGGTATTAACAGCTGCCTCATTTGGTGCTCAGCATTAATAGGTTAGTGTATGGACTGGTCATCCTACTGTCAGGATAATGTAACTGGGTGAGATGTCATGCTACATGTCTGCGGCATGATGCCTCAGTGCTAGATATCACTATAAACTGCCACACTGCAAACATCATAGCAATATGACTGAAAAATTGTTCAAGGTATCTTAAAAATCCAAATCACACACACTGTTACAATTTTGAAACAGAATTTGGTATATTTTCATCGCTGTACAGTAGGCCGAATTTCATGAACTCAGCAGTGATATATTGCTGAAAACAGGGTTAAAGGTCAGATAGCAATTAAAACACCCCTGTGAATGTGTAAGAGTTTGTTTGTCTGCGTAGGCTAATTGGTATCAACACTGCATAAATACATGTTGCCTTGGATTACAACACTGCCAGAACTTAATGGGTACATCAAGGAAGGTATAAAGTACAACCAGTCATTTTACGTCTAAAAAATCAAGAGGTCAAAGTCTCCTCGCCTAGTAACATGACCCCCTGCATTCCTGAATTTGATATGTATATCTGAGCCAGTTTTGCATTATACTTAGTACATTATATATATTATTCAGTACAAATATATGTGTGTGCTACCCTAATTTTAAAAGAAATGCAAAAGGAAACATACATGGGGGTGAGGGCATGGGCTTAATTTCAATATTTGTTTTTCTGCAGTAGTTTGTTTAGGTGATGTACTAAAGTTTGGCACTGAGTAAATGGTAATCACTTGTGCCAAAAGCATAGAAACCAAGTACAGGATACTAAAACATCAATGTAATTTCTATAGAACTGTCTAGTATTTTGGAATAGGATGTCTGTAATCAATCTTTTATAGTAATGGTACACTAGTTTCTCATATAAAAGTCTCTGGGAGACAAAGAAAAAGGAAGCATGGAGGCAGAAGTGTGATGGACTGAATGGAATAGGACTACCAGTCCAGAGAAAGATCATACAGACGAGTAGGAACACAGGACAAGAGGAAAATCTATTACACTAAGTCAGATGATAAAATAGGCCATAACTTGGTCGAGTTAAAGACGAGTGATAGGGTTTTGATTTGAATTTCATTTGAGAGATGACTGTTATTTAATGAGATTAAATTGTTGTTTATTTGACTTTCACATTTTGTGTATTCATTAATTTAACTGTTGGCACCAATGACTGGGGGCTCTGAGCATTGCATCTGTCTATCACTACTTCAATTCCTCACAAAAATATGCCAAGGGGGTCTTTTGTAATAATTTTAATAATATTGGGAGCACCCCACCCAACCTAAATAACATGGAAAACCTCTATATATGCCATAATTATTCTTAGATAATATCCTTCAGTTTTTTATGCCTGACTGTACATGTACTCTCGAATTAAAGTTATACCTGTACGTGCACATTTGTACTTATATAAGTTTTGTACATTTCATAATATATAATAGTTAGTTTTACAGTGTATGCAGTTGTGTACATTCATCTGGGTATTCATATAAAGGGTATAATTATTTCTATGGCAAATAAACACATTTAAAAAACTGAAAATTTGATGCTTTTAAATGGTGTGGAGTATATTTGATTTAGTTGTAATAAGATGGCTGACGATGCACATATGTGATATAAGCATTCAAGGTTGCTTTAGATGAAATAGTATTTTAGTCTTGAAAACCTTATTCTGTTTCCAGAGCCATTTTGTATTACATGATATTGTAATTAACGAGCAGTGTCTGGATAGAATAGTATCCTAGTGTTTGTAGTTCTGTTGATATTTGCAAGCCAATCTGTATTCATGAAACACTGCAACAAGTTTTGCTTTCTCAACTCAATATGAATATGCGTTATTTATCATTTAACTTAATGTGTTACTGTATATGCACGATTAAAATCATGTTCACCAGTGTACTTTTTTTTATATTCTTTGCATCCCAAGACAATGCTAGTCAACTTCAATTCATCCTATGTTTTTAATAAATAGTCTCCTCACAGTTGCTTTCAAAACATAGCCATACATATAATCATTCTTTAGTGGGTAGGTAGCTAAAAAATGTTTAACAAAACTTGTTAATGCAAAATAAAAATTGCATACTACAAAAGAAATGTTTTATACAACAGAAAATCAAAATAAATTATATTATTCACATATCATATATTTGGATAGATCATCCAAGTCTTCCTTGTGTAAAGCCATGGTACTGGCCAAAATTATTTATCCATTATACGCCAAACACAACAGCTTGGAATGACATGTCTGTTGCCAGTACTTAGGTATCTGTTAAGTCCATAAAATAAACTGCCTATTAGCAGTATGCCTTTTCCCCTGGTTGTAATCATTATCTTCTTCTGCTGCCAGGACATCTTGAATATACCTCTGTGCAACAAGGAGCACGACTTCATCTAAAACAACCAGATCGATGTCCTGCAGAAATTTTTTAAAAATTGTCAGTAAAAGAAATTCCAAATAAAATAAATCCATTAAATATTATGTGGGAAAATATTAATTTTTGTGTTATGCAATGAAGCAAACGTGTAAATATACAAACAAATGCACAAATCACATCGACTATCGGATACGTGAACGTGATGTGGTAATGCAACTGCCCAAGAAAATCAACTTTATGCTAAGCCAAAGAAGCGACTTTAGCGAGACTTTTTAATAGCGGTTCTGATTACAATGATACAAATTATCATATTTTTAGTTGGTTTATCTTACAACGTAACATAATCGCACAAACACGAGAAGTAAATACTTTCAAGAATGGCCCCTTAGGAACCCCTTATTGTCAGGATTTTCCATCATATTGACTTTTGCCTTCTTCTTGTAATTTATCATATATAATGAGAAATCTATAAGTAATACATATATTGTGGGTGACTATAAAGAACTAAGGAGAAGGACAGACGAAGAATAAGGCAATAATTACATCAAAAGAGAATCACAGGCTTACCTCGACTTCCATATTTGTTGACGCGCGTCACTTGACACTGCGACTTCGGAGAATATCGGTAAATTCCGTTTCTGCATAATTAATTAGCAATCCGTACAGAAAATAGTTATACTTTCATTGACTAAACTTACAGATGTACATTTTTTGAAACTGAATTACCTGTAATTTTACACATTATTTCTACTATACTTTTCATAATATCATGCATTTGCAAGAACAAAAAAGTCGAAAATCTTAGGTTGTATTCCTTTAACCTTTCACTGCATTGTTCACCAGCAAGCCCTATGTGCAACATCCGGCTTAAAGGAACTTGAAGTCATTATGAAATGTGTCACAAAAACTGTAAATTTCATTACTGCCCGTGCTTTAAATAACCGAAAATTTGCACAGCTGTTAAATGAAGTTCAATCAGCTTACTCTGGTTTACTAATGTATAATAATGTACGCTGGCTTAGTAGAGGTCGGCTTTTGGAACGTTTTGTAGAATGCCTTGATGAAACTCGAATGTTTATGAATGATAACAAACAGAAATGCTCAGAATTAATTGATGTTGACTGGCTCAGCAGACGAATGTTCTTTACAGATTTTTAATTACATCTAAATGAACTTAGTACTAAGTTGCAAGGGTGCGGAAAAACTGTTGATGAGGCATTTGAGATTGTGAAAGCATTTGAAAAGAAGCTGAAGATTTACAAACGTGAGCTAGAGAAAGAATAGTTTCACTATTTTAAGAAACTTTAAAATTTTATGCTGATCCAGAAATTCAAGAAAGTGTTGTAAAAGATTCTCAGATGAGGCTGTTTCTCGAGATAATTGATGGAACTCTTGAACAATTTTCGTCGCGTTTTCAGCAGTTAAAAAAATTCGAAGACACTGCAAAATTTATAAAATATCCAGATACAATCGATTTTAAAATCTAGATCTGACCATGTTTTCTTGGATGGAAGTACACGATTTTGAAATGCAACTTGTTGAGTTACAGTCCAGTGCAATTTGGAAACAAAAGTTTGTTGACTTGCGAGTGCGACTAGAAATAATTGAACGTGAGCGGTTAAATGGATCATTAGAACCTCATATATCGGCCGAAAATGAGGTTCTCACAGTCTGGAATGACCTGCTTGGAACGTTCAACTCTCTGATAAAAGTAGCAAGTGCGATTTTGTCAATTTTCTCGTCTACTTGCTCATGTGAATCGTTATTTTCAACAATGAATCACATAAAATCGAATACCAGAAATTGCTTGACTGATGACTTGAGTGCAGGTTGTGTATCTTTGAAGAATACAAAATATACTCCAGATATCAAACTGTTATCGTCCACCACACAGCAGCAAAAGTCACATTGATTGACTTGTATATGACTCATATATCGTAAGCTAGGCTTAAATCACGAAATAACAATAAACGCTTTACAGTGTAATTATAAGTTTAAGCTTTATTTTGTCATAATAAACATTTTTAACAGCTACTGGTGTACGTAGTACCTGTTGAAGAAAAACAGCAGAGAATAAATATATTTATTTATGGTAATTTTATTATGGCATTATATATGTAATATCATTCAAAAATCACCCTACGTTTCGGCATAAAGTCAGCACATTTAGTTTTGGCTTGGGCTTTGCCCCCCCCCCCCCCCCACCCCGCCAGAATAGCTACGTCACTGGTAGGCCTCTTTGGCACGCAGCAATAATTATATTTTTCAAATTGAAAATATTGGCACACGATCTAATAAGGGTTCACCATCCCTGGCATAGGATAATTCTGAGATTCATGGTAAGCACGTGCTTGCATATGCTTTGTTTGTAACACTTACGTAATACTTATGGTGAGGGGTGATTTTAGAGAAATACATGTATTTAAATAATGAATCGATTTGTTAAGTAATCACAGAAAATAGAGCTTTATTAGCTCAAATTATTAAAACCTACATCGTCATTTTATTTTGGTTCAAAATGAGTATGAAAATTATCAAAGCCTGAAACATTTATTCTTACTCAAATAAAATAATTAGCTCAAAATTTAACGTGTGAGTGTATGCGTGTGTCTGTGAGTCTTTGAGAGTGGGTGAGAATAAATGGCTGTTTCCAAACTTTAAAAGGTCTTCTGCAGCCATGAATCACCGCCTAATTAAGCGATACATTCGCCTTTCTCAAGGACATGCTGTAAAATGTTAGTAACGTCTGTTGTGCGCTTCTATTGAAAGATCATGTAGTTTTGTTAACAAATCTCATGGATTTATCAACAGCTCTGCAGGTCACTAACGTAGTGAATATAAACGCAGAGTACTAGGTAGTCTAGATGGATAACAGCACCTCTATCAGAGGAAGAATACATTTATCATGGAAAGATTAAGAATAATATCACCAGCGAGAGCGATATGATTGCAGAACACGGTCAACACGACTAATCAATCACCTGACTTACAACAGGTGCGCTAGGGTGGCAATGTTATCAAAGGAATGTGCTTTGTGTTTGTTCAGTTAGGACATGTATGCATACATAAGCATGCACTCGCTTACCTTCCGCATTAAATCTACAAGAAAAAATATTTATGTATGCCACAAAGAAATACATTATAAAATATGTTATATTTTGCAGTGTTCATTATTCGAAATATCCTGAAGTCATCCAACGAAACAAGCGTGCAAACATAAAGGAGAAATATCTTAATTTGCTTGACTGCTATTAATACAATTTAATCATAAAATAACTTAATTGATTTTTTTTGGTATACATTATCTTACTAGTATCTGCATTTTCATATTCTTTATTATCTTTATTACCAATATCATGACGTCTAGAATTGTGTTATAGCTCGCCTTGTTTGCAATGCAATGGTCAATGCTAATGGGAAAAGGTATGATCTTTTATAATTCTTTTATAAATCGTTTCAATAAATTTGTTCGAGCATTAGTACATCCTGTATACAATTAGGATGATAAGTGTTTCTTTCAGCAAAAATCATTGTAAGGTGCTGCCGGTTATCAAAGTGTTATTAGTACAATATCGCACAAGGCCTGGTCAGAGGTATTGCGCAACTTGGAAAAACAACACTTGAAAACCGCCTCCCTCTAATTTTCGTTATCTAGAGGATGACCTCTACGGTAAAATTTGCCCGGTTAATGGATATGGTAACCCGAGATAGTACCTTGAACAAAGACAACACACGAGCCCCTCCCCCCCCCCCGTAAAGATTAAAATATGAATTTAATTAAAATACAATTAAAAGAAGAGTGACACAATAAATTACAATTTCTTTCTTTTTTGAATACACTTATTTAGAAAGACATAAACTGAAGCTTTAAAATAACGGATACATTCATTAAAATCCAAACACTAATAAAAATAGATGAAGTTAGCCGTTAATACTGAGAGTAAATTTCATCATGGAATCGAATGTTCATTTAACATTGGACTGTTGCGTGATTCAAAATGACCTTGTTCGTCGACTTTTTTTTTCTTCTGCGTTAGTCTCAACTTGAGCTTGCCCTTTGGTTGTACGTGGAATTACACAGCTTTGTCTTCCAACTTCTTTTCCGTCTCTGAATTTCGACTTCCTCGCTATTTCTTACTCGATCTTCAAACAAACTATTCTCCTTTGAAAAGAAAAGGGTAAAACGCCCTAAGTATCTCGTTACTTTAAGAGTTGAGATTGTCCGTCCGTCTTCAGGTTCGAACAATCAGATCTTACTATCAGTGTTATCATTTATACGGCTAACAAATACTACGCAAGTCTTCAGATCAATAGAGCTATAAAGCTAATTATGGACATCAGAATTTGGGAAAGTCATATATTCCCGTCAATCATTACGTAAAGTGAGGCAATATATCATAACACACAATCCATATTCACTAATATGATAAATTCAAATTATTGTAACACTTTCCAACCATAAATGTACACGGCGGTTTTCTACACCACCCATTTGCCTACCTAAGTATATAAGGTATAAAATGCTAATTCAGAATTCAAAAATACATTATTAAATCACTATAAAACCGACTATCCCTACAAAATTATGAACACATCATGCATCTATAACAAAGAAAACATCACATAAATTACATCGTGATAAATGTGAATTTGAGTTAAATACCTTGTGTTTTTGGCGTCTCACAATCGTTCCACATTCAGTTTAATCTGGAACCACAATCTTTAAACGAACGTCTGTCTTTCAAAGAACGCTCAGAGTCTTGACTATGTATTTTTCTACTTCCTCTCTTGCAGAGGTCTTCCTAGACTAATTTAAATTCATTAACTCCGAGGATATATTTCCCCGATCCTAGGATTCGACACACCCCCTTCCTCCTACATTTGACCAATCGGAATATATGCTATTCCTATGGACATTTTGAAAAACCGTCTATCAAGATGCCAAAAATGCCACCTTATCACCCTATCATTTGTTTCAAATCACTTTGTCAGCTTCTACGTGAAAAATTCGTATTTTTAAGCGTCAAACACCCAGTCCGTTTTCACTCTAAATATTGTAACAGTCTGACCGAGGTAAACTAACATTCTTTTGTCCAAACTCTACTCCAAGATAATTAGTTGTCGGCTAGACTACGAATTAATCAATAAATTTCACTGGCGAAAAATTTGGCACTTGACAATCATCACTACGTTAATCAACAGCAGCTTCGTTAGATGATTGTCTGGACTGCTTTGTGTGTGGATACAAAATGAAAAAGAAATATAGATTCAAAATTTCATTAAACTGTTTACACGCCTGGTCTTAAGATATCTCTGTACAGTTAGAGCTCAATCTCACCCCATTCCAAACCCGAAAGTAACTTACCATTCAATGGTTCTTCATTATAGGACGGAAACGTATTAGAACTGGAGAATGTTACAAAGAAAAATACGTAGAAAAAGGAAATTGGTGGGATGATGTAGATTTACAATCTTTACGGATTACACAATGTATACGAAGTTTGAGAAGCAAACACGTAGAGAGTGGCACAAACTACTTAATTTAGATGAATTTCTAGAAGCAAAAAATACCAATATTTATGAATTAAACAACGTTGGCCAATTTCTAGTAGCATATGCTTGGCAATTTTAGAAATCATCATAATGTTGCCTTTTGGATGCCTAGGCAAATTCCCCCATATGCAAATTGACGTCTAAATACAATATTTTTCTTAAGATCCACCAGTCCTCTCAATTTCTAAGCATATTTCATACAGTCTTTACAACAGTCAACAAGGCGAATATTAAGTATGAGAATCGCCATCATTCGCGTAGAAATGTTATACATGTAGAAACATGTTTTTGGTACATCCATAAAAGTGTTTAGGAATTACTGAAATTACGCGCAGTAACACCCTCCGCAATTACAGTGTGATACATTAATGTCAGAGTAGTAGTTTAATGAAAACCCAGCAATATAATGATAGTGGAAATAACAATTCGCTTCGTCCTATTAGACGACGGTTCGTTATGGCGTAGCAAAAATTGGTTTCTATCAAGAATCCCAAGCAACTTCAAATTTTTGCAATCCAGAATAGGCGCCATTTCTTTTATGTCCTACTAGTTTACTATATTTTTATCTTTATCAGCGAGCTCATTGATTTTTGGCATTTTACCAATAACCCCATACCTACAAATAATTATTTTGTTATCGATGTATCCAGAATTATAAGACTAAATGCACTGTGGATAATTGGTAAATATGACATTTCGTTCATTCGCGGAATCGTTTGGTCAGTACACAATTTACAAGTTTACAAATCTTTCATAATGTCTATCAGTATGAATGTATGCATAGACGGACATAGGAGAGATTGTTTATTCTGTCATTTGTAGAATATATTTTGCTCAGCTGTATTTATTAGCTTCAACAGGAAAACGGATATAGCTAGTCATAAACGGGATCTAAACGGGATCTAACTGTATACAAGGATCACATCTGACAAGACTTAGACGGGATTTAATTGTATGCAAGGATCACAGCTATAACTAGTCTGCAACATGTTTTAAATGAATACAAGGATCATAATTGATACCCGAATTGATATTCGACTCGATAACCAAGATCAGCTAAGAGCTGATGAATATCTCATAAACACTATTGATAAAGCGCGTCAAGTTCATGATGTAGTTTATAAAAGTAAAGATCTGCAACAGCAACATATGCCATACGTAAACCTAATTCATGCATTAAGTTATATATATATATATATATATATATATATATATATATATATATATATATATATATATATATATATATATATATATATATATATATATATATATATAGAAAGACAACTTCGTATATTTAGAGAAAAGTGAAATTGCTATCGTCGCTATGATCTTAAATGCACACGAAATTTTGAAACTGGTACTACAACATAATGACAACCATGCCAGTCAGCTAGTCTAAAGCACAATTAAAACGTGTACATGTACTGATGTACTTTGTAACAATGAAGTTTGATAATGAATAGGATTTACCTTGTTCTAATGTGAGGAGGATTTCGTCAGAGCAGATCATGTAGTCATCTAGTCCTACAGTATTTCAATATCGACTTTAACCAATCAGAAATAATACTATATTTTTACAATCAAATGTTTACGTGTTTATATCGAAATTAGGTGCCACGGGGACATAAACCTTTGATTGCTACTAATTTATATTTTATATTACCTTTAACTTCGATCACGGTAAATTGGAAGCAAACTCAACAGATATTTGATCGTTCATAACACGTAGAAGGGTAGTACGCACAATACAATATCATTTTTATTTTGTTACAAACAGTGAATAGTCAACAACATATGCACCCACATGATAGAGATTGGCTTGATCGGCTTGATCTGTCAACTCCGAAAATGTTTATACATTTGCCCTCAGCTCTGGAGTCTCCAAGACGTCTGAAAATGTCTCAACATTTGACCTTAGCTCTGATGTATCCACGTCATCTTTGAAAGCCTAAAACAGTTGACCATTGCTCTGAAGTCCCCGTGATTACTGTTACTAGGGGAACACTAAACGTGTGCAATCTCTTTTATAACCCGATTTCTATAGACTGAGTTGTTCATCATTGTTAAACGTATCAATTCAACTGTTGCTGCTAAGACAAATATTGTATCATTCTTTGAATTCCGATGCCTAAACCTTAAGTTAATATATTGAGCTCTAACCCCCTTCGCTTACGCATGGCCTCCGCATTGACATAATTCTTGCACTCAAATTAAAACTGACACCATTATGATCAAAAAATATAATTTAACATCCCAGTATCAGAGAATCGTTTGGTGCCTACATATTACACGTTCAAGTCTGAACAAGACTTTTATTTAGACATTGGAGGGATATGACATCTACAGTGTTAATTAGAAATCTGGCAGCAAAGACGCTCGGTTTATGATCGTTTCGGTTTGCAGACGGTTGACATACACTTGCATGGGATTACTGAAGAAACACTTTATAACTCAAGACAAATTACATAGTCATAAGGACATTGCACTGAAATACAATGTATAATGGAATATTAACTCCTTGCAAAGGGAGGTGGAAGCGATAACGAAACAAGTTTAATAAGGACGTATGTAATTATTATTTACTTGTCATGAAATATCGTGAAACTATCGTGAAAATATGTTGATACATTTTCAACGAATGACGAGATCTGGTAATTTTAAGTATGAAATCTTAAATCCATGGATCAGGATTTATGAGTTGATAATAATGTAAAGCTACCACTCCCCACGCATCCCTGAATATAAATTGACAGAACAGGCAAAGAACTCTGCCTACGATTAAGAGAAATGAGATGAAAAGAAAATGTTTAAGCCAGATAACGTCATATATATTGGCATCACGATATGGTCCGTACATCTGACCAAAAATGAATGAAAAGAAAACGACCCTCTCCTCTTAAACCACCACCACTGTACATCTAAATTTCGGAGATACCCTTTATCTGAGATTGTTCATTTTTGACTTAGAAAGTACAGATGTGAACATAATGGACAACGCTCAGAACTCGGTCCCATAAAAAAGAGAACTCAAACTTTTGGAAGGCACAAGGACAGTGCCGTATTAACCCATGGCAGGGCCCCTAGGCTTCGATCTTCTTTGGGTCCCTCGACATCCACCCGCAAATTTCGCGTTCTTTTAATTAATACAAACTTACCAAAAATGATTTAAAAAGGTGGACTTTAGCAGCAGTATGATTGTTGTGGCATGGAGTAGGAATTTGTTTTTCAAAGTGGAATTGTCCATTATTCAGCATTGCCATGGCATGGCTAAAGGTTGCATGGGCCCCTGCTCTTGTTGGGCCCCTAGACTTCAGTCTAGTCAGCCTTATGGATAATACTGCCCTGCACAAGGAAAGGGTATAGCGTTCACATCATACCACATAAGAGTATGTTATATGGTACCTGAGCTACGCTGGTTGCAAGCAACTATCAGAGTACATATATCAAAATAATTAACTTGGCTCATACCTATCTCAAAAATGAAACAGAAGATACCAACCCCGATCCCAAACCTTTAAAATCCATCACCGCTCCATAAAGAGCACACGTGCGTACTTTCTAAAGTATTCACACCAAACTGCATTAGGATAAGATGAACAGTTCCTAAACTATACTGATTACAACAATCCATCACTGTCAATATCCTAAGTTGGTCGTACATGGACTGTGACCCTGACGGAAAGGTAGAATGAGAGACAAAACCTCTCTATCGAACACGTTTGAAAGGCGTGGTTGTGTGTGTGTGTGTGTGTGTGTGTGTGTGTGTGTGTGTGTGTGTGTGTGTATTTGTGTGTGATTAGGATTTTTAACGTAGCTTTAATATTTTTTTCAGTCATATCTCTAAGATGTCTGCGGGGTGGCAGTTTATATTGATGTCTTGAACTGGGGTATGATGCCGCAAACATGTAGCATCATGTCCAACCCAGCCACATATCCTGACACCAGGCCGACCAGTCCTATCACTAACCTCTTAATGCTGTTTGCAAAATGTTTCAAAGTCTTTGGTATGACTCGGCCGTGGTTCGAACTCACGACGTCCCGCTTCCAAAGTAGATGATCTAACCGTGAGACCACCGGAGCGATCGTTGAAAAGCAAGTCACCTACTAAATGGCAATGTACTGTATTGAAGGATTAGTTGGTTATGCTGGTTACAAAAGGTGTAGATGGTTGGGCAATTGTGTCTTGCTGGTAATTGCTGTGAGAGCAGAGGAGGTAAATATACCTTTTGCTGGAGCGTCATTTTTGGAAAAATAAAGCTTCTTACAGAAATGAAAATACAAAGTCAATAATGCCAAACCAAAGCCTCTAAGTAACCGAGAGTTTCTCTAATTGGTTTAGTTTATTTTGTTACTTTATCATTGTGGTTAATGCTTCTTAAAAAGTATGCGCTTGCGTTTACCCGCCATGAGGCTTCATTGAGATCGCACCTCTTCTGCTACTGTAACGAAATCAGATTTTCATCCAAACAATTTATCAAGTCCTATACGATATCGTTATCAAGTAAATGTATTGTTATAAATTAGAGTGGAGTGGACTGTACTCGCGAAAAGAAATATTTGAATTAATTATATCCATGTCTCCACTAAACCAGGTCTGGTGAATATTTCGCAGAAAATGTATATGAACACATTAAATGCAACTAAACTATTCAATTTGTCTCTGATCACTTTTGGTTATTAGTGTATATCGCTGAGTAATATAAATCGTGTCTGGGTTTTTAATCCTGCCTCTGTAAAATATACTAGCCGGATTTGAATGTTTATCTAACATCACATCATCATAAACTACAGGGTTATTTATAAATCCATAAATGTCATCTACCGATGGTGCTTCATCAATATCTGCAATAAATGCAATAAGATCATTGCAATCTTCATTTAACAATTTGCATCTTCATTAAATTCTTTGGCACTTCGTAGAATCACTGATATCTACGGATGGAGCTGATAAATACAACGTATTCCATTTAATCCATCATAGTATCAAATTAAGTAGCAATTGTGTTTTGCCAGACACAGAATGACATATGATAATTGCTCTGATGAAATTAGTAACGTTGGATGATGTTTGACTCGTTCTTGCTTTCGTGTCGCTGAGAAATCAATTACATACATGTTGTTGAAATATAATAAATAATATGAATCTATATTGCGTTCAACGCAGAGCATCCAACCCAACAAATGGATCAACAACTATGATAAAAAAAAAAAAAAATGCTGCGGTCACAGGTAAATGCGTGAAAATGTGGTACAAAAATATACATTTATGTCGTTAACTGAGTTAGGGAAAAGTCAGGACACAAAGTGTCAGATGGTGATATTGCCGCATCACTAGGACAATTAACAGGAACGCCATGGGCCAAATACCTAGGAGAAAACATCTCCCAGGATATAGTTATTGTGGGGTTGGTACCCGAATTGATATTCGACTCGATAACCAAGATCAGCTAAGAGCTGATGAATATTTAATAAACGCTATTGATAAAGCGCGTCAAGTTCATGATGTAGTTTATAAAAGTAAAGATCTGCAACAACAACATATGCCATACGTAAACCTAATTCATGCATTAAATTATATTTACAAAAAAAAACTTTCACATAATCATTAGCTAATTGGTTGGTAAGGTCTTCGATTAAAGGTAAATTATTATAGAAAATGGAATTTCCCGAGCTGGTAATTAATTACCGATTATTACAATAATGGAATCGATTTATTATAACCCAAGAGAGCTATTGGAGGGGTAGAGCAGTGATTCGTAATCTCGCTGATGCAGCAAATGTCAAACGTTCTGCTGGTCAAAAACGGTTATCACGACAGGCAATATGGCAAATTTATCTACCACCACCTTACGAATATTCAGCATGATTATTTTGATGTTAGAGTTCCAAATAACGTTCATCAGGCGGGTCTGTTAACTTTATCACATGATACTATTTAAATAGGCAGACGTCAATTAACAAGCAAATACGCGTTGACGTTTTGATGCTGCAAGAAGATATAAGAAAGCAGAGCCGTTATCGGCTAAAAAAGCAGCCGAAGTTGTTTCTGCGTTTGAACGAATTTATCGGTAAGGATCTGGACCGCAAGGTTGTCTACGACGGACACAACTATTACAGTCTGATCCTGGCAAATAGTTTCTTGGTGCAGCATTGTCGGTGATGAAGCAGCATAACATGAAAATGAGACGAGGACATAATCAGGCAATTGTTGATTAATTTAGTAGAACCATTGCTGAGCGGTTATTTGGATATCAATACGCGAAGGAAATGATTCAGACAGATATCAGATTTCGCGAATGGGTTGAAAGATTACCATGTTTGATAGCTGCGTTAAATAATGAAATTACGAACAACTGCCATACAACATATTAACGCTATAACAGAAAATACCAATACACTACTCGTTTATTCACAGCAACTAGTATTAGGTAATATACCTGTAAGATATGTATATGAATCCGGTGAACCTGAAGTTGTTTCAAAAGATCAACAGATCTTATCTGGAGTATTAGAACGCACATACTTGCTGGCGTACTTACATCTACGGGTAGACCTGCAATCTACAGACTAGATTCAACTGCTCCCCAGCGTGGATTTGTAAGCAAAATATTACAAGTAATTCCTGAAAACAAACAAAACAAACAATTACAACACTGATCACTTTTGTAAGCTAGCACCTGGACGTTTATTACACTCAAGACAAGTCAGTATTGTATTATAAACTTGAACTTTGACTTGTCCGCGCTGATTTGGTAGTTGTGCATCATAACGATAACATTGTTAATTCGGTAGAGATTCATTCTTCAGAAATGGCGCATCCATATCGAATGCTTAATAGGATATACGAATTAACATCTTTATTATAATTAGCTTCGTCTAACACGAGAAATACTACTTCCCGTTATCAAACTTGAAGCTATATGTTGTTTTTTATTGTTCTGCTTCACCGGCCAACTCTGTTCAGTTTTGAGATTTGCGGCTTGATTTATTATTTTACTGACATTTGCAGGTATAATTTCAGTGCTGCCTAATTGCAATGGTCGTTGCGGTGGCGGTCGTGAACCACTTTGAGGTCTGATAAATTGTTGTCTACGTATTAATCATTTTAGTCTTTCTTTGTTGAAAACGCTTTACCTGCAACATCACCAACCACACGAATTCCTATCCACGAATAAATTCGATAGCTTTCATTGTTAGCTGTTTTGCAACATGTGCTATCTTTGGAGCTAACCTTCTGAATTGTCCTTGAACATCATCACCGAGTCTATTATCTTAAGACGCTTCTTAAATATGTAATCGTGAATTCACAGCCCTGACCGTTACATGTCCACGCTTAGCATTACGTTAATTGTTTAATCTATTACGTATTTATCTAATCACTTTAATAAACATCAATAATGTCATTGATAAGTCCCAGATAAACATCAATGTACATGGCACCACCTGTAAATAATCTTTGACAAATATCCGCGGATTCATTCACAATTGCTGGATAATTATATCCAGCGCGATTACCTACTATGAGAACCTCTAGTCGCGTTACGTCAGTAAGAATAATATTAGAATAAGTAATAAAATCCTTCTCCGCTGATAGAGCGCTTCTACAAGCGACGCCAGAATCTAGCGAACGAAGTTTCTCCCGCCGTCATTTTGGTGTCCTTTCTTATGTTTGCCTCTCTATTTCTTCTTCAATTTGCTTCATTTCTTCTTTCCGTTTCATTTCTTCTTGTTTTTGCTTATTTCTTCTTCAAATTCCCACGGAAGAAGACCCTTAGTAGCCTCTGCAACTATTTTAGTAACTTTTGTGACAGGTCTACACTGATACTGTACCGTATGCAATTTCAACTTAAAATTGTTGACGTTCTTGTAATTTTAGTCTAACAGAATAACGGACAGTAAGACAGTTTTGATTGCTTTTAATCTATCTGGAGCTGATTTAGCTATACGAGACTCCAACGCTGGTTCCATTACTGATATAACAATTATATAATTACAGCAACATAAAAAGTGCGAGCACATGGAAGCGTCACTGTGGGTAAACACGCGGGTATACTTTTTAAAAAGCACTAACGACAACTATAATGTTACAAAAATAAACTGAACCAATTAGAGTAACTCTCGGTTAATTAGAGGCTTTGGTTTGGCGTTACCGACCTTCTATTTTCATTTTCGTCGGAAGCCTAAATTTTCCAAAACTGACGCTCCAGAAATAGGTCTGTTCTATGCTGCTGCTGTAGCAGAAACAACCTACATTCAAATACAAAGCTGCTGAGAAAACATTCGACAGTGTTATAAAAAAAACAACCAAAAGCTCATGTACAACATAATAGCAGAGCCCGTAGAGTTGGTCATGCTCATAACATATCATCTGGATGATAGCACAACCTGTGATGTTGGTCAAGCTCATAAGAGATCATTAACGTGATCGCCCAGATGGTTCAGTTGGCCATACGCATAGAAGATTATTTATAGATGATTGTCCAGACCGTTCAGTTGGCCATGCTTATAGAAGATCATATGGATGATTTTCCAGCCCGTGCAGCTGATCATGCTTACATAATATCATATCGATGATTTCCCAGTCCGTGCAGTTGGTCATGCTTATAGAAGATCATATGGATGATTTCCCAGTCCGTGCAGTTGGACATCAGTTGGTTTATAAACAATCGTCTAACTTTAGCTTAGCCCGTTTATTTGGTCAGCCTCATAAAAGAGCATTGAAATGATATTCTGTTCATTGCAAATATTCATTCTTATAAATATATTTTACATTTCTAAATGACAGCCCTGCAAGTGGTCATGATAATGAACATCATCCAAATGATAGCACGGCCCGTTCATTTGATCATCGTCAAAAAGAAAATAAGCACTATCTAAGCGAATGTTCATGTCAGATTTGGCAAATATATACTCTCTGAGACTGCATCGTCTCCATGCATCCTCAGAACTATAAACCCTTAATATCACGCAGGTGCATTCGTTATGCCAGCAAACATATGTAAATACGGCTGACAATAGTATGCAATAGTACGTATTCTGGGCAACAATACCCCATCCAGCCCACTCATTAGCAAAAAAACTCATCTTGTAGTGTTCCTTGTTAGCACGCAGCTGTTTTCTTTTTCTTTTTAATTCCAATTAAGAAATCTTTTCTGCTACAGCTATTGTATCTACCTTACTTAAGTTTTGTTTTTCATTATTGGCTTTTCAAAAGGACGTAGTGGTTTGATTGTAAATATTTTATCATAATATTATAATGGGAATGTGCACACGTTATATCAACTTAATTAGACCTCTCCCTACATGATACACGTATTTCATTATGACAACAGTTCAGCAAAATCTAATATTGAATACTATTTGGAGAGAGAGAGAGAGAGAGAGAGAGAGAGAGAGAGAGAGAGAGAG
This sequence comes from Unio delphinus, assembly GCA_029339505.1. Classification (NCBI taxonomy): domain Eukaryota; kingdom Metazoa; phylum Mollusca; class Bivalvia; order Unionida; family Unionidae; genus Unio; species Unio delphinus. The sequence goes on along the minus strand of JAQISU010000129.1, from coordinate 3,272,218 downwards.
AGAGAGAGAGAGAGAGAGAGAGAGAGAGAGTTTCTCCTGCAATGGTGTATTGGATAAATACTTAAATATAACTGTTTTTCCGCCAAAACGAAAGGAAATTTGCATGTAAGTATTTTAAGTATATTTTTATTCAGGTGAAACAGTTACATTTTTATCAATATTTAAAGCTGAAAATTACTGAGCAAATATGATTAAGAAAGACATACAATTAGTCACCAAAAACAACAACAATGTAGAATAGTATCATCCTAATGGAAAGAAACCAATAATATGTCCAAACCACCATCCTCTGGTTAAACGCGTGAAACAAAGAAATTTAAGATATATTAAGCCATATACAAATTCTGTATAAATCTTTGTCCATGGCATTTGTATTGCCTTCGTCATCTATGCACCGTACCATTTTGTATACAAGGTATCGTTAAAATAACATCATAATTCAGTGAGTAAATCATTCCGAACTGGAGCACAACCTATAATTATTAAATCATTCGAAGCTGATATATCCACGAGGCCTAGAACAAATTCAGTTTTCAGCGTTCTTGAGCATAACTTTTATGCGTTCTGGACCCTGATTGCTCTTCTCCCAAAAACTTTGTTTCTGCAGCGAATCTAGTCCGAGAATAGTTGATTTTAAGCAGCTTGATATTGAAAAGGTCTTGAATGAAGGTATTTAAATTACTCCATGTCATTATTTACACGAGTTAAGACCCCTAATTTCTAATTAACACTGATTGCTACAGCACAAGAATCGGTGTATTTTACGTGTGACATGCATTTCATCCGATGAAGCCTTTGATTTGTTTGTATGTAACGTTCTATTTTATCATTTACAAAGGTTATGTTTCCCGATCGCCCGTTCTTATCCTACAGGATACGTTTCGTAAACGTTGTTGCATTTTACATGCTAAGCGTTTCATTGCTCGTATGGACCTTTGCCTTAATTTTCATTTCTCTAGCATGAACGCACGAAGGGATCATTGGATGTTGATCTCTTGTATCCACTTCTATAATTATGAGAATGCAGATACGTTTTATTTCTAGGTTGTCACGGCTGCCTTATCCAAACTACTGGATTCCATAGCTTAACTGTAGCCAGGAATATTAGAGTTTAACAAACTATGGTGGCCATTTTAACACTGGTAAGATCTTGAACGAATTTGATTTTGACGCAGCTAAGTTCTTTGAGATTAATTACAAAGGTGAAAGGTCAATAATTAGAAGAGAGAAATTATAATTCTCTAAACTTTTTTTTTCCCGCCCTGCAGATATCTGGAATGAACGGACTTTAGAACATATGTGTGTGTGCGTTTGATTGCAAGCATTTTACATCATGTTTTAGAGTAAGGCTCATTACTGTTCTGCAACAATCATCTATTGTTGAAGGCACTACTGAACAAATTTGGGAACTGTGTACTTGGAACGAGTTCAGTTGTGTGTGTGTGTGTGTGTGTGTGTGTGTGTTGTGTGTGTGTGTGTGTGTGTGTGTGTGTGTGTGAGAGAGAGAGAGAGAGAGAGAGAGAGAGAGAGAGAGAGAGAGAGAGAGAGGGAGGGAGAGAGAGAGAGATTTAACATATTTAAACCGAATTCAGTCATATCGCTACGATGTCTGCATCGTGACAATCTGTAATTATATCTAGCACTGAGACATTATGTCGTAGACATGTAGCATGATGTCCCACCCAGTCACTAACCTCTTAATTCTGCGCGCCAAGCGAGGCAGCTGTTAGTACTAATTGTTTGTCTTCGGTAAGACTTGGCTGGGGATCGACCCCACGATTCCCACATTCGAGGCGGACGCTCTAACCACTAGGACACTGGAGCGGTCGACTTCGATTATCAACTACTCAAATAATACCAGCTATGACATAATGTCTCGCACTCATCGCCACCCCACCCACCCTAAATAAATATGAACATCACCTAAGAATAAAACTATGTATTTTCCATTTAAAATCATACTCTGAGACATGAATCGCAATTCATAATTAAAGCTTGGCGTCAGACTCGTACTCGCGTGGAAAAAGAGTTTAATCATGCGTTAACATCAAGAGTGTAGTGACTTTGTCATCTCTCTCTCTCTCTCTCTCTCTCTCTCTCTCTCTCTCTCTCTCTCTCTCTCTCTCTCTCTCTCTCTGCAGTTCTCTCTTTATCTCTGTCTGTCGGTCTCTCTCTGTGCTCGTCTGTCTGTCTGTCTGTTTTCATTATTCACACTCATCATTTTCAGCATAAACCTTCAGGTTTCCGATATTTGATCGATTCTCCAGACAGAATGTACACATTGGGGGGGGGGGGGGGGGGGGGCGGGGCGGAGTGGCCAAGTGGTTTAAAAAGCTCTCTGTTACGGATCACTGCCATGTCACCTCTGTCCATGTGGGGTCGAGTCTCAGATTCGGCGAATGTGGGTATGTGAGAAAGCTTGCCAGTAGCTTCCCGTCGGTCGGTGGTTCTTTCCGGAGATTTTCTCCAGGTTCTTCCTCCACCAATAATACTGGCCGCCATGTAAAGCCTATCGTGTGCTAAAAAAAGGCGTTAATCCTTACAACAACAACATTCTTAGTGAAAATGGCGCGAACAGCAAGCATAACAATGATTTATGAGAAATACCCCTCAATAAGGATTTACTGAGGCTTAAAATGACCATATTGTTATGCATATAAAGTTGTATATGAGTAGCAGAAGGCGACAGGGTCTGTATTGGATAATATTTGAAACAAAATATTCACAAAATGATATGGCCCCACGAACACTGTCTACTGTATGTATTCTCTTATAAGTCCAGTACAAATGCAAATAACAAAATTTCTGATCTGCCTTGGAAAAAATGCACCTGCAAATCCGGGTCTATAAGATTTGTTTTTCGGGTTATTTGATGAAACTACACAGATCCAGCTCTGCCAGCTCATGATGCGCCGTCAGATCTGGGTCTGTGTAGTTTGGAGCTGGATTAGACGTATAAGAAGCTATGTACGGTAAATATTTTGTAAAATGCAAGTTCAAACATTATCGATATTGCTTTAGGTACCCTCGCTAAATATCAGGTACAATGCAGCACGTACTGAGTACTTGAGGTATCTTATAGCCACCGTTCCCTCTAAATGAATGGTAGATGCGCGCGCAGTGCTCTCAGCATTGTGCAAGCATTACGGAGACGAGCAAAATTTAACGTTGGATTGAGCCAAATTTAACGTTGGATTGACAATTCAGCTGTGCGGGGATGCCTAAGCAGCTGCGCGCGCAGCTTAGAGGGAACGTTGCTTATAGCTCCTGTCAAATAAACATTGTATCTTTTACAAATATAACCAATATCAGCTGAACGTTACAGTTTTGTCTTGGTCGCGTTACCAAAGATATAATGCCATACCGCTATAGCCTGTTTATAGACCTATACTTACTTCAGTTGAAATATTATGCTGATATAGGATATCATTTTGTTAACGAAAATTCCCCAATCTTTCGAAACGTTTTTGTTTAACTTTTGCACGGACTCATAACTGTATCTTATTCTTTACCCGACCTTTTATATTTTCTTATGCTGCTCCTCTTTAAATAACATATAATAAAGTTGATGGCTATTTGAATGTTTGTTTGACTTAAAATCGTGTTTCGGCAGATATAACCATGTATGACTACTTTAAATATGCGATTCTGCTATCGTATTAATTTGGTTACAGTGGTAATAATGTTAATTTTGGCTCCTAAACACAGAGTACCATGACTACCTACTGTATCTGTTCCTTCTCCGTCTTGGTCATACTTCTCCTGCCCTGCCAACAAGTAGATCTTTGGCATTATGTTGCTGATTGATTTTGACGATCTTAATTTGGTTTTCGCCATGCATTTCTTAGTTCTTTTAACAGCACGACAATCAGGTAATTTTTTCAAGGTCACAGTTCTGGCTTGAAGAGGACTTTCTTGGGTCAGATTGACAGTCCCATGTATATAGAAGACATACATATGTGTATGTATATGGAGCTGTTTGTGTATTCTATATTAGGAGAAAGCATAATATATGTTTTGCACGATCACCACCAAAACTCCGAGCCAGAAACAACATCAGCATTGGTACGTGGAACATCAGAACATTAAGAACCCCTGGAAAGGTAGAGGAACTTACACATGAAATGAACAGATACCATTGGACCATCCTGGGACTGTGCGAAGTACGATGGAAGAACCTTGGGGAAACATCAACACAGGATGGCCATAAACTATACTACTCTGGCAGAGATGATAAACATGAACATGGTGTCGGATTTCTCGTCCACAAAAACACCGTGAAAACTGCCATGAGTTGCCGGCCAGTCTCCAGCTGACTTATCATCATAATCTTGAGGGCAACACCACTAAATATCACCATTGTGCAAGCTTACGCTCCAACTACAGACCATGATGATGACGAATTAGAGGATTTCTACGACCAACTGCAAGAAGTCCTGGACTAGACCCCAAAGAAAGACAATGTTGTGGTGCAAGGAGACTGGAATGCCAAAATAGGAGAGGATGCCGTTGATAACTGGAAAGGCACATGTGACGCTATTGCAATGCAAAGACCAACGACAGAGGCTTAAGGCTCCTGGAATTTTCCAGCTTCAATGACCTGAAGCTGATAAACACGTTTGGTCCACACAAAGCATCCAGAAGGTGGACCTGGCATAGCCCGAATGGAGAACACCATAACCAGATTGATTATATCATGGTAAAGAGAAGTTTCCACACCATTGTAAACATTGCCAAGACAAGAGGTTTACCAGGAGCAGACATTGGAAGTGACCATAACTTAGTGATGATGACTCTCCGACTACGTCTAAAGAAAGTCGACAAATAGGGGCCCCACAAGAATCAAGTTCAACCTGACAAGTTTAAAGACCCAGATGTAAAGACCTTCCAGGCAACGATAGGAGGAAACTTTGCACCACTGTAACTTCTTAGTGCAAAGAACACAGCTACAGACACATTGATCGACACATTTAACATAGCAGTGACCCAAACAGCCAGTGAGATCCTTGGCAAACATCGACGGCCAAAGAAACCTTGGGTTACAACTGACATACTTGATCTGTGTGACAGGCGTCGAGAGCTAAAGAAGAAGTCAGAAGTAGAAGGAGCAAAACAATACAGGGAAATCAACCAGGTTGTCAAGAAAAGCACAAAAAAGGCAAGGGAGACATGGATTATAGACCAGTGTAAAGATATAGAAAACAATCTAAAGAAAAAAAATTGCAAAAAAGCATACCAACTGGTGAAAGACCTGACCAGTGTAAAACAAGGACGCTCCTTCATCATTCAAGATAGGGAGGGAAATGTCTTACAGAAGAACAAGACATTCTTAAGAGATGGACAGAATACTGCTCAGACCTGTACAACCACAGACATACAGCGGACCCAGACATAATCAACACCCCACCAGCGACCAACACTGACAACTACCCCATTCTCCGAGAAGAAGTAGAGGCTGCAGTGAAATCATTGAAAAAAGGGAAGGTCTCAGGAGTAGACAACATCCCTGCAGAACTAGTCCAAGAAAGGGGTGAAGCCCTGATAAGCGCCCTACTAACAATCTGCAACAAGATCTGGCAGACAGGGGAGGGGAATGGCCAACACCATGGACTCAGTCACTCATAGTAACTCTCCCGAAAAAATGGCAATTTGCAGCAATGTCAGAACTATCGTACGATCAGTCTTATATGCCACCCAAGCAAAGTCATGCTAAAAATCATATTAAACAGACTGAAGCCGCTGGCAGAGGAAATTATAGCTGAAGAACAGGCAGTCTTCAGACCAGGGCGAAGCACAGCTGAACAGATTTTCAACCTGAGATTACTATGTGAGAAATACCACCAGCACCAACAAGACCTTTATCATGTCTTTATAGATTTTAAGAAGGCGTTTGACAGGGTATGGCATGCAGCCCTTTGGTCCACCATGAAGCTGTATAAAATCAAAGCCAACCTGATCAAAGTCATCGAAAACCTGTACAGCAAGGCCACCAGCTCAGTCTGCTTCAACGGTCAAATAGGAGATTGGTTTATGACAACTGTGGGAGTCAGACAGGGCTGATTGCTTTCACCTACTCTCTTCAACATCTTCCTTGAAAGAATCATGACAGATGCACTGGAAGACCATGAAAGAGCTGTCAGTATTGGAGGCAGAATAATAACGAATCTGCGCTTTGCTGATGACATCGATGGCCTTGCAGGAAATGAGGAGGAGCTAACTCAGTTGGTGGAAAAACTGGACAGGACAGCTACTGCCTTTGGTATGGAAATCAGTGCAGAGAAGACCAAATTGATGACCAACAACACCAGTGGCATCAGCACTGACATCATGATTAGTGGCCAGAAACTGGAAACAGTTAATAAATTCAAGTACTTAGGAGTCATCGTGGCAGGTGAGGGATCAGAAATATTGTCCAGGATTGCGTTGACAATAGCAATGGCAAAGCTAAAGACAGTTTGGAAAGACAGAAACACCTCAGTCAGCTCAAACATCAGACTGATGCAATCCTTGGTTGCATCTGTGCTCCTATATGCCTGTGAGTCATGGACTCTCACAGCGGACATGGAAATGATGATACAAGCTGTTGAAACGAGATGCTTTCGAAGGATGCTTGACATTTCATATAGAGATCATATCACGAATGAGGAAGTGGGAAATAGAATTAGGCAAGCCATTGGGCCCTATGAAGAGCTATTGACCATTGTGAAAAAACGCAAAATGAAATGGTATGGACATGTCAGACGATCAACAGGGCTTGCTAAGACAATCATGCAAGGTACTGTGCCAGGAGGGCGAAGGAGAGGAAGACAGAGGAAAAGATGGGAGGATAACATCTCAGAGTGGACAGAATTGAAGCTGAGTGACACAGTGAGATTATCAGAGAACAGATTGGAATGGAAGAAGTTGGTTGTCAAGTCATCAGTGTGCCCCAACGGTCGGCAAGACTAATAGATAGATGTTTTGCAATCATTATGTTTGATTTCTTTTGTATATATCCTAAATGTCAGTGCTATGCCTTGCTTATGTTGTATGCAGTGGTGTTCTTAGGGTAAATGACGCCTGCGGCGACTATGAAGTCCCAAAGAATTTTGGATACCCCTAGACATGTAACACCTGAGCTTTAGATGCCAAAAAGCCTCTAGCGCAAGAGGCAAGCGCCCTGTCCGCCCACCCCACCTCCCAACTCTCGGTTAGTACGCCCTTGGTTGTATGTATGCTATAAATGCTGGTTCTGCGCTAAGTATATAACTGATTAGCTATATATGTCCGTCTGTTTTAGTTATTCTTAAGGCCTTGTATAATTGTGGTGGTGGAACTTTCTTTTATAATTTTAGTCCTGAGAAGGACTTTTTTGTAATTTTTTGGTGTAATTTCTATTCGCTTTTTCCATATATCTCCTTTACTGCGTCGTTCTCTCCGCCTCTTCTCCATCTTCTCATTTTCCGTTGATCTTCGCCTGTCTCTTCCATTTTCTCGTCCTCTTCATCTCTATTGTAATGTATACTTCTCTCTCTGTCTTCATCTATTTCTCCTCCGGTTTCTTCTCTTTCTGTATTTTTTTTTGTTCTGTTTATGTCTATACACTTATTTCTTTTGGATTAATTGTTTTATTGGAAAAATCACATTATTATTGTATTTATTTGCCTTTTTTATAGGTACTGTCTAATGTGTTTTACTTTATACGTCAGTTTATCAGAAACGCCACCATCACCATGGGGGACTTGGTGAGGGTGAACTTGTTTTGTTGTTGTCTCATAAAATATATATTCTTGTTCGCTGACACATTCGTCCCTTTGAACAAAATGTCTTGAGTGGAATAGTTTTCTGGCTATTGAAAGTAATTGTTTCTTCTATCTTAAAATATTTATGTTAGTCATAAACCGTGTCTTTCCGACATTACTTCAGTATTTTGGTATTTTATTTTTAGGCACTTATTTCCTTATTCTGCTTGTGATAGCCAGATAATTACCTTTAGAGCGGACTATGCTGTCTCCATTTGGAAGTGGAAATTCTTTAGCCTGTCGGGATGGAGATTGGTCCACAACCTTCAAAACATATTCCCTAGAGGGGCTGAGATATGTGATCCCTCCACCATTCACCATGCTTTTTTCCTCCGTTCAGACAGCCGAAACAGTGTTGATAGTTTATGATTGATATATCTAAATTAGACTCAGTGATATATTATACATCCGGAAAAACAATGCATTTGAGTTATTTTACAAAGGGTAGCACACACTCTAATGTCTTCAACAAAAGCAGATTTGTCGTTTCCAGCTTTATATAATAGTAACATACCTGATCTTGTTGTGATCGTCTTGATTGTTATTTACACCGTCGAGTAATAAAATGACAGAGTAAAAACTTAAATCCTCTCAGAGCCAGTTTATGTGCTGTAATGTTTGTTGACACAGAGAAATTGTTCTGCCGCCAAGAATGCAGGAGTTACGCCATGGAAATATTAGAACATTCATAAGCATTCCGTTGTTTCTAAATGTTCTTTCATCATATAGTTTATTTGTATTCCTATAGCAGAACCATATATAAGTTTTTCCACATCTCAAAGTTTTATTCGAATTAAATAAATATTCACACGTATGCAAAAATGATCTTTTGCTGCAAGATATTTTAATGACCTAAACTAAAGATAACGCTATTGGTGGTGCTCTAATTCTGACAGCGACAAAGTGTAAGGTGACGTTGTTTGGTAAAACTCTGCATTTCTTTCATGCATTCTAGATGAAAGTTCTGTAAGGTTGTAATTCTGGAAATCATGAAACGTCTAAGCACAAATCGGATAAAAATGTCCTCGAAAAGGCAGCCTGAATTAGTCCAAAGTACACCAGATTTAGCAGATATTAAAAAAGGGACAAGGAATCTGGCAAGAGAAGGCAATATTACTTCAGAAATTGTAATCAAGGATTTAAAATTATATGAATAATTAGTGAGAAAAAGTTATCGACTCGCTTCCGGTACAGTTTACCTTTGAAGACATTGAAGTGAAAATGTCCAAGCGTATTTAGCCACTTTTTGGTGTTTTTCAGAACCACATCTGAAGCAACGCCAAGCAGTATACAATCATACACCAAAATAAAGTGACTAACATGCTCTTTCAACAAGACCTAAGATATACAATGTTGTTTTAAATAGCCAGGCAACTCAGTAAGGAAAACACGGGAAATTATTTTTCTATAACAATGTAACCTTGTGCAAAGCAGGAAACGTCAGTGCGCCACCTATACAGCATCATCATACGTCTTTAGAGTAAGTGCATCAAAGAATGCTTCAGAAGGAGAAGATAGCAATTAAAAAGCAGGTCGAGAGGGAAAAGATTGAACTGGAGAAGTGGAAAAGGTAGAACTGCTAAGAAAAGAAGATAGGATATAGAGAGAGAGAGAGAGAGAGAGAGAGAGAGAGAGAGAGAGAGAGAGAGAGAGAGAGAGAGAGAGAGAGAGAGAGAGAGAGAGAGGAATATCAAAGAAATTAAGAGTTCTTGCAAACTAAAAGGGAGGGGGAACATGACTGTAAACTGAGAGGTCCAAAATTGCCCGCATTTGAAGACGACAAAAAAGAGATTGGTTGCTTCATCTTAGCGCGTTTTTGGAGGTAAAGCATTATACGTAAATTCGCGTTTATTCGAATCCAATTCGCTGATCGCATTGAAAGACGCACTTCGGAAGAAATACGAGCTACCCGAGCAAGGGGGTCGCAAGAGGTTTAAGTATAGCAAACCCGAAAGAGGCAAGACCTTCGCCTAGTTTGTCAGTAGGACGAACAATTGCTTGCAGCGATGGGTTGAATGTGATAGTGTCGACAAGACATTTGAGGGTCTTATCAATTTCTTGCTTCGGGACCAGCTATTTACATCTTGTGGCATGCAAGGAATTATATTTGTTCTTGAGGGAAAAGTCCTTCATAAATATATAAGACATGGCCAGACAGGCGGATTTATTCGCTGTAGCTCGGGTAGGTTCTCAGAATGTTATCTCGCGAGACATCAAACATTGAAATCACGTCAAGGACCCAAAACCCCGGGAACCTGTTGAAACCTGATAGGAATAAGCAGCGAATGCATAAGGACAAGCAATTATTTGCTTCTAGGGTCATATCTCCCTCAATGATCCTTCGCTGAAGGAACCAGTCCAAACTATATGTTTCCCAACAGGGTAAGTGGGATGCAGTCTACGAACCAGTAGTGCGTGCCAAAATTGGTTGCGATGCAATCTAATCTATCAGCACGCATAGTTTATACTAGGAAGGGTACCATGGCAAATAGCATTGCCCAACGGACACGAACTGACCGTTTTACGAGACAGAGGGTGTACTAGAGTATTCGTGCAACTAAGCCTCGTTTACGATGATCAATAGGATTAAATTATCCTGTATGCTACTGGAACAAACAATCAACCACGTAGCTGTCGCAAGGATATAAATCTAAACACCTTTCTTGACTGGAACCGTAGAAGCGTTGTGTATAGCCAACCCGTTTAATGATCTTATGATTTGCAATGTACAGCGATCAAGACTCCCAACCATGTCCGATTTCCGATTCCCAATTATCCACGCAGTAACAAGCCTTTACTAAATTAAATGTAACGGAAGATATTACTGATATCTCCCGAAAAGAATTCCTGAATGAGTAGAAACCTCAAACATCTTTACGTGCAATCACGGAGAAAGTTTTATCAAGTACCGTCAAGTACCGTCAAGAACATCCCACCCACCCCCAACTCCACCCCCCAAAAAAGAGAGAATACTACTCATAATGCTAGGAAATTCTTGCAGCTAGTTGTTCCCCAGAAATGTAGGTCACACGTGCTCAGTGTGGCGCATTAGTCAAGTACGGAAGGCCATTTGAGTATGAATAAAACAACAGTTCAGGTATTACGAGAATGTTATTGGCCCAAAGTTAACAAATGTTTCGTTCGTGCAAGGTTTCTCAGAAGACGTCTCAAAAGAATTGAACTGCATCATTGACATGGAAGGTAGCGCCAATATGCCGAAACTACGTAGAAAGACATAGTCAAACAATTGATAAAGGTCTCTTGAGTGTTGCATGTGTAGCGGTGGTGGAGGATATGTCGAGTCACGAATCGGACTTTGTATCCAGTACTGAAATACTCTCTCTCTCTCTCTCTCTCTCTCTCTCTCTCTCTCTCTCTCTCTCTCTCTCTATATATATATATATATATATATATATATATATATAATTATAATAATAATAATGATAATAATAATAATAATAATAATACCTTGCCTGCCCACAGGAGACCATATTCTTCACCAAAAATGATGTTACTCAATCGGTGTTATATGCATTCGTGTATAGCACCCACTTGCATGATGACCTAGTAATTAATTCTCATTTATCTACTAATATAATTCATTATAGAGAATTATAAATATACACCAAACAGAACGGAAATTACTATCCTTGGATTCTATAGAAGACTTATTAATACTAATCCTCCTCATATTCATATATATTCTTAGTATTACTCTTTGTCGTTTATGTATAGAAAATTAACATGGCCATATAAAGGATAATCCATATAGAGCGAGAGTCTACATTGCAAATCACAGACATATACACATCTCGCATGAGTGGAGGGATTTCGCATTTTACAAGTGCTATCTTGGTATGGAAGAAGGTGCCATCTATTGTTACTAGGCGAATCGCAGTTTTACAATTGTAGTCATGTACTAAGCGTGTTAAAATAGTAGCAGAGAGGGTGAATCTGACAACTTGGCGGAGCGTCAATTTGGCTAACTAATGCTTTCTCGAAATCGAAAAAAAGGACGCCAAAGTCGTTGTCACGCCCCCCTCTGCTGCTATGGGGTTAATAATGTTTTTACTATGAAAATTCTTTAGGATTTCACAAACAGACTAATTTGTAAACCTCACCTCGTAAATCAATCAGATTATTGGATTGGTCAGTGAGTTTGAAATTAATTCTCGTAACGAATCATTATGACATCTCATATAGACTGGATTAATTGGATCCTCAATAATTAGAAATCCTGGAGGAGCTGTTGGTGCAAAAGAATATGAAGTATATCCCTGCTGAGCTTGATTCGATCGCTCGAGATTTATTTGATAGCTACCTTTAATAACATCACATACTAAATTCAATGCAATCACCGAGGATATATTGATGTTTTGAGGAGCGATATGCCTACCGCCTCTGTCTGGGTCATTATTATGTTTGAGGATAGTTGGACCCTTGTGTTGCTGTCTCCATGCTGTGAGTATCATAGTAAATTTTTCATTGATAAAATCATTAACGGAATTTTTTTAGTTCGTTTGCGTTATACCCAGGAAACTTGAAATTCGGTAGATCAGCTTCTGTTATATTGTATGCAGTTAGGAAATTTCGTTTAGAGTGATTAATGTTGTCGTCGTTATGATCAATTATTACTTGAATTACTCACTGGTTGATATATTCCATGTCGGATACAAGTTGATTTAATATTTCAATTCGTTTAATGATTTCACTCCGATTAGACTCATTGAAAGCTTGTTGTAGTTGTTGATTGTGTCTTTGATTGATTTCTTTAAAGTATTCAATAATTCTGTTAAGGTAAATATTTATGTATGTAATTGATTCTGGAGTCTGTTCAACCTTAAATCTCCAAAAAGCGGAATCCCGATCAATAAAATTAAAATAACTACCCGGCAGTGATGACTTTTTTATATCACTGAGTTGTTCTCGATATGATGTGGTAATTTCATGGTATGATTGTTTATCCGTGGTATAATCAGATTTTTGTGGTTCAGATGGAGGTGTTATTTCAGGCCAACCCAGTATTGTCCTTATCGAACTCTGATAGATGTCTACGGCATATCCAGGTGAGTTTATCTCAATCGCAGATTATAACGTCGGCTTGTGAACTGTTATAGCGATTTTCGATTCTTTTCCAGTAATGGATTTTATTCTGCGTTGTAATTTGTTATTGATTTGTTCGATTTGGTAGGACCCAGATGGCAACGAAACAACGTTCCAGTATGGTGTCCCGTCTTGTTTATTCTTACTCGCAAACACCAGTGAATTATTCGGTTGTTGACCACCAAATGCTACCGACCTAATGTTAGTCCAACTATGGTATACTCGTAATTTTGCTAACGCTATCTCCTTTACGGGAATCGGAGTAGGGAGATTAACACTGAAATCAGGATTCGTTGAGGTTATTGAGATCATGGCGGTTTTCACCGGGTTTGTGTGCTCCGCTATTCGCTGAAGTAGTTCTTGCGGTGTTGTCATTATTATTATTATCCTGCTCTAATTTCGACATCGTGGAATCATAAACACGTACCATCTCAGAAAACTCGCTATCTGATATTAATGTGTCATTGAGTGACGATGATATCATCGAAGATAATTGCGAGTACGCGGTTGATACAGCATGAAATTTTATTATGTAATCTTGCAGTTTACGCTGGCTGCATGATGATATTTTTTTTTGTTTTTATTGAAATAATTCCCACGATTGTTTTCGCCGCTGATATACAAATTGGAACAGCTATCGGAGCAATCATTGTCACCGAGGAGAGTATAATACCAGCTCCGGCAATTACACCACTCTCCGAGTACACGGTAACATCAACTGCAGTGATTCTTCGTCAGTATTTTTTTATTTTTACTTGATACTCCTCAGTGAGGGTTTTGAGTTTAGTTTGAAACTCTCTGACTTGATCATAGTGGTATTGAGATACCGAAGGTATCGACGGTGATAAAATCATTAGTGATGACATTTTATTTTCAAATCGTTTACGATTTCAATTTAGTTGTTTACTTAAATCCGCTACGAATTCTGCATACCATGTTACTGAAACCCTAGTCAAAATATTATCAGTGGATACTATCGTGAACTGTTCAGTTGTATCCTTGTCGATGATCGTTGATATCATATTGTTGACCCCAGATGAACTCGTTGACGAAATATTAAATTGAGTCGGTGTCACTAGTATTAATCGAGAAATACCTTTGACAGCCGCGGTGATATTTAAAATATTATTTAGTGGTGTCCACGCAAATGATCCGTATTGAATCGTGTATACTACGTTGATGGATCTCTCACGAGGAATTTTTGTTTTTTCAAATATTTTTATCATCTTTGGTATATCGTTGGTTGTTTTAATATCAACGTTGATAGCTTCTATTCGCTGATTATTCGCTGTTTTTTCATTGAGTTTCGTGATAATATCATCGAGATCCATTTTAATATTATCGGTTTTCACATCTTTACCAAGAAATGCATCGACGGCGTCATCAGTTTTTTTAAAATTTTTACGTAGATTACCAAATTGAACTACATGAGCGTCATACTCGGATCGCAAGTCTGCTAAATTATCGATAGCGGTTTTTACATGTATGATATGCAACTCGGGTTGCGAATGTGGAATACCGAAGAAATTATTTATCGTGACTTCAATGTTATCAATTATACTCTGTTGTAATCAACCAAAATTAATTATATGATCGTTGTTTTCTGATTGTAATTTTTGTTGGGCATCCACAATAGTTGAAACAAGTACACATGGTTTAAGTTAACCCTGATCGGAAAATACCGCGATAGCATTTTCCGTTACATCGCGTTGCTTAACTAAAATATCATCCAGGGAAACATTACTCGTTTTCAATTTACTCTGACGATCTTGAAAAACAACTATTTCACTGGAATCAACGCTTGTGAAGTTCAACATCTCAGCTATTTCATCTT
>JAQISU010000129.1:3162500-3252500 GCA_029339505.1 Unio delphinus | reverse complement strand
TTGAAATAACCGCCTACAAATATCAGCTGCTTCATTAATTATTTCCGGTGAGTTATTTCCAGCTCGTTTCCCTCCTATGAGAACTTCTAATCGTGCTATATCGCTAAGAATATTACCAGGACAATGAATTAAACCACTACCTGATACCCCACTTGGACCACTCTGAGAAAATCCCTCCCCACTACTATAACCAAATATATCTTGTATATCTGTTTCTCGACTTTGTAAATCCTTAAAAAAATCATCATTAGATTCATCTCGATCAGATGGTATATTATCACCATCGTCAGGTAGTAGTTGTCGTTAAGGTGAAAAAGATATTTTCTTTGAAGGCTGTTGTCTTTTTCTTTCTAACTTTTGTGTGTTTTTTTTTTCTTTTAGTTCTTCATTTTGATTATACACTGTACCCACCACATTGAGGTATTCAATGTATGATACATTATCTTTATCAATTTGACTTGTTTTAGTTTTGATTTTGCAGAATATATCAGCCCAATGTTGTATACCTTTAGTATACCTATGTTGTTCTGGTTTCAACATTTTTTTCTGTTTTCATAAGTCGCAACAACAAACGCAAGAATTTCTGCTGGATCAGTCTTATCAATTGCTGCTAGCCCCTCCTCATTTAATCTCGCGCGTAAGCCCTCTACTATTTTTTCATAGGTTTTTTTGGGATCAGAAGAAGGTTTTGTTAACAACGCTGATGTTTTTTTTTCAGTTTCCGTTGCTATTTTTTCAAGTACAGGAAGACGAGCGGCTTCTTTTCATTCCCCTTCCTTGGGGATATCTCCGTATATTGCTTGCTCAGTGGCTGATATTACCCCTTTAGTTGCCGTGGTTATTGGTTTAAACAATTCTTCAGATCCTGTTATAAAACTAGTCTGTAAACTCTGTCTAGCTTGTAGTTTTTCTCTGACAGAGTCTCGGACAGGGATGAACTTCTTAATTGCAGCTAATCGCTCACGAGCTAATCTAATCGTTAGTGATTCATTTACCATCATTGAAATTGCAAAGCAAATTCCAATTGAATTACAAAGTAATTCCGCTCTAAATGCAGTGAAAATGACCAAAAATCAATTTAAATAAAATAATATCCATGAATCTCCCACCCCAAATTTCACTACTTCCTTGTAGTGATATATATACACATTACCCACCTGTACAAATTCATTCAAGGTGAAACGCGCTCACATAATACCTGTTAGGTGAGAACGTGTCTATTGTATACATGCAATACCTGTTCAAAAGACAGGTATTGGTATTGTATACATGTCGATGTCTAGTGAGAATGTTTACTCCGCTGAGGTAACCTAAGGGGTATTTCGGCTTGACACCGGGTTGTTTCACGATTTGAATTTCGAAGTGCTCAACCCCACCACCCAATTATACAAAAGCATCCATCGGTACCGTCGACAATATGCCTGTTACGGGATTAGAACCATGGACCCCAGGACGAGATTCCAACGCGTTACGAATACGCTAACTGTTCTTATCTACAGGTATTACTTTTGAATGCGATATATGTGTATTCTGTAACACGTGGTTGGATCCTCTTTGTTATCTTCGACAAATCAGTTATTGTGGTTTTTCCTTCCGTGTTTGGGTAACACGAAGGTGTTATTTGTACTTAAAATGATTATTGACAACCGAATACTCGAAAAAAAAAACATCAAAAAAAGAATATAGCTGTTTATAAATACTACGTTTCCTCACAAAACAGATAATTGATTATCCTTTTGAAATCGTAGTAATTAAAACCGTTGAGATTAAGTGACGTAGCGTCTAAAAAAAAAAGCATTGAGGGTAACTCTGTCATAGGCCGACATACTTACACGAGTTATTCCCCTTAATGCTATATATAATAGTACAAAATACATATAGTCAGACATATGAAAATTGAATTCTTTGTCCAGTCTTTTTTGAAATCGCCGACCGGGTTATATTCTCTGCAACAAATCGTACTAGGGATTCGTAAATATCAAAATATCTACCGGCCTCAGCCATTGATTGAAATATTTTTTCTTCGTTATTTTCAGTATTAAATGATCTTATAGGCCTGGCATTTTCCGTAGCATCAAAGAGTCTAATAAGTGATAGAACCATGATAGGTAAAATTCGTGATTGTTTTAATGAATTCAAGCATGATGGAGCATCTCACTGTTGGTCGACATTTAGAATTGATGGTAATGTTGATGATACCATGAACGACGAAAACACAGCAGTGATAATCTCACATCTTGACAAGAAAAAGTATTTTATTAGAGTGAAATTCATTATCCGTTCAGAAACAGGAGATTGGATTATCAGAGATAAATTTGACCCCATCTTGAAAGATAAAAGAACTGTCACTGTGAGTCGAGATTCCAAACCAAGAATTCTGACTGGAATTGACAAACCATACTATGAGAGATCTTATCCTATAACAGCAGTTGTTTATGGGATTTATCCGTTAAATGATAAACCAAGTATTGAAAAATTAAAACCAATGAAACTGTCATCGTTGAATTGTGTAGCAGAACGAATAATAGAACACTTCACAAATGCTTTGCGTGGAAACAAATTGACTGATCTAAGACGCAAAAAAATAAATGAATGGGGACTAACAGTGAAGGAGCAGGGGGCAACGATCAAGGATATAACCAAATTAGAAACATCATTAAGATTCCCAATAACCATAATGATGATAACAGGAGAAGTATTGCACGAATCGAAAAATAGATCAAATGGAGCCCCAATCAAAAAAATTGACCATAACGAACACGCGTGGACACATGCGGTAACAATATTTCCGCGGGATAGAACAATAAAATATCTACCCGTGGAGTTCTCCCCGGAATTTTCCCCGGAGGAGACATTATTTGATTTTATTTACGAATTAAGTAAAAATGATCCTGTGTCAGTGTGGTTACTTCACAGTTTTGAGCACGAAGAGGGTAAATTCGATCAATTTGTAAGACCAAACGGAGAATTATACCGTACCAGAGTCGTAGCGATATTTTGCGGCCGGGGACGAACTATAAATTTGGCGCCCCAGCGATCTTGTGACTGATTCATTACCCTTGTTTACTTATTATAATGTAACGTTGCAAGCCTCATTTTGGCATCTGTACCTTGGCGCCCGGAGACATATGTACCCCCCTGCCCCCCCCCCCTTAGATACTCCTCTGTACCGTACTAAAGCCCTCCATAACGAGATGAAAAACTAGCTAGTAGTTTTTCAACGGAACACGACGAACAATTAGTAACAAACTGTTTTACAATTCCATCGGTTGCAGCTCATTTTGTGAGAAAGAAAAACATGTGGAAATCAACAAAAGCCGAATTTCTATCAGATATTAAATCAAGCTGCATCGAATATAACCATGGTGGATTATGAAATACAAAATATGACCGCGAAAATATTATTTCGGTTGATATGGTTGCGTGTTACCCCGGGAGTTTTCTCGGATACGGAGAATGAGCTAAGTACTTTAAACGATTTGGACATCCCACACATGAAATGACCCGTGTTGCGATTAATGGACCACTACCTGATTTTGATTTGACTGGATTCGCTCGTGTGGTTTCATTTGAATTGGCTACAGGACTTCATCCGTGTTGTTATGTTTGGATTGGTAGACACATCTCTGAAAATCACTGGATGCCAATAGTGTTATTACGATATATGATTGATTCTAAAATGTTGATATTGCTGATTGTCAGTGAAGCAATTATATTATATCGAGCGCAGACTGAAGCCTGGTTAACACAACCTGATAGTCTAGATAGTAGAATCAGCGAAAATAAAAAACAATTCCCCGATCTCGACGAAGAATATATCGTGAAATGGTAAAACGAAATCTTTGAAGTTAGAAATAAACACGCAAAAGATTTCGGTAGAAGAATAATTGGTAAGTTCACACAAGGTGGAAAATATGACCACAAACGATATTCTTCGCGGTTGATTATAGATGATGCTGAATACGATTTTATAATCGTGGATGTAGCATCTAAAGGTATATATGTTGATCGTAAAGACGCTTTCTTGTCCAATGGAACCAAATTGGGTACAATTGTTACTTACAACGACGGAAAAAATCTTCAGTATGCACATTTGAGGGCATCTATGCTTGGTTATGCTTCTATCAATTTATTTTCGATGATAAATAGATTTCCTGACACCGCAGTTAGAGTCGCCACTGATTCATTTTACATAAACGTGAAACACAGCGAAGCCGTGGCCGAATTTACAAATTCCGACGAGAGTTCGGGGTCATGGAGAATTAAAAAGGAAATACTGCGTGATTATTCAAAATCACCAGATGTTACGATTAAAAACAATTACTTGAAAACTAATAAGATATCAGAACTATCTAATGCACCGCCGTGTTCCGATCCAATATGCAGATATAAAACCTTTTACTTAAACGGCTGTGGTGGGTCAGGAAAGATGACTTGTGCGATTGAATTATTTCGAGGGAAATGAAACATGATTGTGCTAAGTTCGACCCACAGACTTGCAAGAGAGATGAAACAACGAGAAATTAATGCTTGTACTTATCACAGTTTCTTTCGATGGAATGGTGACGAATGGACTTCTGATCGAATGGGTAAGAAATTTATTCCTGAAGTCATTATTTGGGATGAGATATGCACGTTATCGTTAGATGTATTACAAAGATTTCTTGATCGGTTATTGCTAGCGAATACAAAAGTGATAATGTGCGGCGATCATGGCCAGCCACCACCATTTGTAGGTTTATCCCCACATGATTGGTTGAAGAATTTTGTAGACTATTTTGAAGAAATTAATACTGATCTTAGAACACTTGATGAACAATTACGCGAGTTCAAGAAACTAATTAGATTACAACCGGATAAAATCCAATGTGAAATAGCGCGTGAAATAAATGGTTTCTGGGAAGCGTGGAGACCAAACGATTTGATAGTAGCAAGTAGAAAAATAGTCAGAGACACACTTCAAATGAAGTTATTTGAATTACATAAAGAAACATTTGCAACACTTCCAACACCGCTTTGTTATAGACCCAAGGATACACGAAAACAGATTATCGAAGTTGATATTCCTGGGCAAAGTGAAAAACAAATTCTCGTATTAAATGATATTGTGTTGCTTAATATCAACGTCGTCGAAGATGCATTAAGTGCTGATAAATCCCCATTGATGCTAGGTTACGCAGCAACAATACATTCTTCACAGGGATTGACTATATCCGATACAATTGTTTGGATGGTAGATAATCACATCGAGTGGTCGAATTTAGTTTATCTTGCGGTGTCTAGAGTACAAAGAATAAATCAACTTCGAAGAGCTGTTTTAGATGATAATGACACTACAATAAGTGATATTGTCAGCGATAATATAATCAGAAAAAAACTTTCTGGTTATAAACAACAGGATAAAAAAAATAATAGAGAATTTGACATTCATGTTGAATTAATAATTACAGTGAAACAATAACAAAATAATCACTATGCGAGTTGCAATTATATAATGAATTGGAGTTGGTCGGATAAAGATTGTCGACAATTTACCGTAGACAGAAAAAATAGCAGTATTGGCCATACCAGAGATAATGTGATGCTGACTTGTCTTGAGTGCAACAGACGCAGAGTTGCTCTAGTTAAGACAGTGCGGCGGTAATTGAGTATTCTCGGGTATCGCTTGCAGTTGTTCACGAGTAAACCCTCACTGAGAAGCAGTTTAATCCAATCTGTAAATTGCTGGTCTATCCGTGGACCGTGCTATACTAGATATTTTATGCACGGTGACACTCCAAATAGGATCAGTAGCCCTTTTGTTACCACCTTCGAGCTCTCCTGGTTCATATAAATACCTAACAGTGACATTGCCAAGTATTGGTTGTTTTAAAAAATCCTTTTGTGGTTTTACAGGTATATTTTTTTTAAATAGCGTTGTTAGGTTTCATGTTGATTGTTCAAGTAATCTCATTATTTAGCGCGGTAATTACACCTGGTAATCTCTTGACCCATTCACGAGATCGTTTATCCTGGATGAATTCTTTCGCGTATTGATATCCAAATAACAGCTCAGCAAGTGTGCGATTAAATCGTTCAACAATTGCCTGATCGCGGTGTAGTGCAGTATGTTCCCGTCTGATAGTGACATTATGATGATTCATTGTTGATAACACTGCACCCTGAAATTCCTTGCCAGGATCAACTTGTAATAGATTTGGCCAATGCAGAGGACCCCTTCGATAAATCCTTTCAAACGCAGAAGCAACTTCAGTCGATGAATTTGTTTTTAACGGCTCTGCTTGTTTGTATCGACTCGCAAGTACTTGTAGAAACCATCATGTGGCAAAAATAATATATCAGCTTGATGAACTTCATTAGGGACGCTGACATCAAAATGCGAGTAGTTAATTTGTTTAGGCGGTGGTAGATAAATTTGCCATATCGCCTGTTTGGATAACCAATCCGCTGCTTTAGTATTTCTCACCTTTGCGGTGCTAGCGAGTTTACCAATTGCTGCTTTACCCCTCCAGAATCCTCTTGAAGAATAATAAATAGATTCCATGTTGTTATTAATTACCAGCACCTAACATCAATTTACCTTTCATTGCCGATTTTACTAACCATGAAGCCATTTTTTGTTTGAAGGATTTATCAGTGATAGAATTCAACGCGTGAATTAATTTCACATCTGCGAGATGTCTGTGTTGCAGATTGCTGCTTTTATAAGCAACATCATGAGCATGACACGCCTTATCAATAGCGTTTATTGGGTTTTCACCGGGTAGGGGTTGGTTTTGATCATCGAGTCTAATATCGAGTATTGTCCCGGGTCCACAATAACTATATCCTGGAATATGTTTTCTCCTGAATACTTCGCCCATGGTGTTCCTGGAAGTTTACTAACTTGGCTGCAATAACACCTCCTCGTTTTTTTTTTAAAATTATCTTCAGATTTCATAGAAACAAATCTAAAGTTTTTGTACTACATTGTACACACTTACCAGAAAGTGCTGATCTGTTATTTTTAGTTGTAATTGTCGTCAAGTCATTTGTGCTAGTACGCTTCTTACATTTAACACAATATAAATCCATAATATATTTATGTTATATGGATATGAATGTAATTGATTATTCATCAACACGAGAACCAGAACCCGTAAAACATCATGTTATGTTACCAAACTCTATTTGAATGAATATCATTGGACCTTCAGGGAGAGGTAAAACACAGTTGTTAATTGATATGATAATGAGATGGATGAAATGGGACAAGTTGTATTTAGTGGCACCGACCGTAGATGATCAACGATGTTGTTATCAAGTGTTAAAATTTTTTAACGAGAAAGCCGCAGAGATCACCGGAGAGAATATTATTGAGTTTATTACAGATATCGACGAAGCCCCATCCGTGGAAGACATCGATGGAAGTATTAATAATTTAGTTGTATACGACGATGTAATGTTAGATAGACAAAAAAATCCAGCTATGATATTTTTCAAGGGGAGACACAAAAACACTGACGTGATATATGCCACTCAACGATACACGCAAGTACCTAAAGTGATCAGAGACAACTGCAACATATTAGCATATTTAATGGGACTGACACTCATACTATTATACATATTTGGCTAATTTGGTGTGACGGTGACATGGACTATAACCTATTTAGAAATCTTTTTAGTCACGCTCAGTCAATCCCACATAGATTTATAACGATAAACTTAGTAGATCATAGAACAAGATATCGAATCGGATTAGGTCAAATATTCGGTTGAAATCCTAAAGAATTTTCATCGTAAAAAAATTATTAACCCCATAGCAGCAGAAGGGGTGGGGGTGGGGGGTGGGGGGCGCGACAACGACTTTGGAGTCCTTTTTTCCGATTTCGAGAAAGCATTGGCTAGTCAAATTGACGCACCGCCAAGTTGTCGGATTCACCCCCTCAGCTGCTAAAATGCATAAAACGCATACAATGCATTATCTAACTTAGGCTGCCCAAAAGCTGTTTAAATTCCACAAGGAACCAAGAAATTGTAGATAAGATATGTTACTGTGGTTAAGGACTGCGGTAAATCATTGACAGATAGCTGCATAAACATTTTCAAGACAACCTACACGTACTTATATATAAATCTTGTCTTCAGGCAAGCACAATCACCAGACGCGAAATAATTGTAATCTTTATGGTAATCGAACACATGTAAAGCGAAGTTTGACTAGAACTATATTACTCAGGGTCTCCGTTACTTAGTAATACCCCCAAAATAGAGTTTTTGTTCTTCTGACATTTTAGTTTTACAGGTTTGGATAAAGCATTACGACGTAAAACCACTATATCATGGCTTTTGTATACTGGCGAAGTGACAGCGAATGAAATGAATGTGATGTAATTTAAATATTATTTTTTATTGACAAAATACTTTACGACGTATCATTGGAAAAGACAAAAGATCTTTTCATGAAATTTACGTAACTAAATTCATCTTTGTTTAACATTACGCAAACTAATTCCATGATTATTATTCGGGATTTTTAAAACTTTTATGTGTCATTTATGTAATAAAAATATGACATTTCTGTTGAATAGATGGCTGCGATCTTTCGAAATTCGAAAGCTAAATATTCACGCTTAATCGAACTAATTGGACATGCTACTGCTAGATTTCATGACATGAGATTCATGTATCTGTTTTGAAGGTAGTAAGTGCGCGTGGTTCACCGTGATCTACAAAGTTGCCACATCACGTCTTTCACCTTGATTCACATAGTAGTCGAGTCATACTGTTAACCTTGGCCAACACTGAAGTCAAAGCACATCGTTTACCTTGATCCACATAGCATACAAATTTCCTCGTTTACCTTGATCCACGTAGTAGTCAATGCATTTTGTTTACCATTATCCACGCAGTAGTCAATGCCCGTCGTTTACCTTGGTCCACAAAACCGTATTTTAATCTCAACGATCAGGTTATTAAGTGCTGCTCGTTTCAAAATAAATCTCAAAACAAGTGTATTTACTGCAGTGTTTTCAAGTGTATTTACTGCAGTGTTTTCAAGTGTATTTACTGTAGTGTTTTCAAGTGTATTTACTGCAGTGTTTTCAAGTGTATTTACTGCAGTGTTTTCAAGTGCTTATTGTCTTTAATCGCTTATAAGTTGAGACTATCTGCATCTAACAAAATCCTGGATCAAGATCTATGTTGTTTGTTCTACTGATTCCCATGAACATAACTGCATAGACCTATATCGGTCATCGCTTTATGCGACCATCGACCGGGACCTATGCTGTCTGCAGTTGGACTATATTTGTAAAAGGGTATATTGGATATTAGTTAGCATGCGCATTGACGGAAAAGTTTCCCTTCCGTTTATCTCATGATAGAAAATCATTACCATATTAAGTTACCAAGGTTGCTTGGGAATCCGAGACAAAACGGGTTATTCGCACCTAGTTAATTAGATTACAAGAACAACGACGGATGTATACTGTTATATATTCATCTCGCCTCTCTCTCGTGTCGGTCGAGTTGCATAGAAATTGTGTTTTGTCTCCAAAATGTCTACATAACTGGCAGGATATATATGTGAAAATAACAGTTGTCAAGAGCAATGGGAATATATAATTTTAAGTGAATACAAAATTATATCATGGACCATACTAATTCAAATAAATAATTCTGCATTTAAAAATACGTTACTGTTTGGGAAAGCTGTTAGGTGGTCTGATTGATGAATACTATTTATAATCCAGTAGATCAAAGAACACATTCCGTGTCGCAAATGCAATATGATGTTTTATAAATCAAACCATGGAATAAATTGTGTTTAAATGTTATATTTTAAAGGGAGGATTAGCAAGATCAGCAATCCGCTTTGTTCATATTGTACTCTGCACGTGATCTGAAAACGCATGAACACGTAATCATGCAAAGAACTGTTTTTCTTTCTTTTGTGGGGTGGTTGCGGGTGGGGAACCAGACAGACCCTCCTTTCCCAAAAAAAAACATAAATGTGTTTTATGTGTAGTTGTTTTCCCAAAAGGTGTGTACGGCTGTACTATTTTATTTCCAATTCCGATTTCCAAAAAAAGAATTTGTTTTTTGCGGGGTATTTTCAGTCCCTAGTGTCTCTACAAGGTGTCTCCTCCTACTAGGTTAGTTTTCTTGAAGTTGAAAGTTTTCCCCCCTTTTTGTTTCTTCTTTGTGACATTGCCAATGGTCTCCTAGTCCCGTGATGCTATATGTATTATGCTACTTGTTGTGTATGTTATAGATTTTGTTGCAGGAACGGATTTCTTAAACCAAATTTTGTTTTCAGTTTCTCCACCTAGATTTTTAATATTTATTTTGACTTTACCAATTAGTCCTTATCGTGTTAATTTCTATTTTTTAAAACAAAGTGAAGCTATAACTCTAGTGTTTAATTTGTGTCTTCATAAGTACCGTTTTTCACTCATTTTGAATAAGGTTGATTAATCATGCCTTAAGGAGCTGCATGTTTTAAAATCTGTTTTATTCTTCTCTTGTGGTCTGATGTTTTCATACCTGTTTATTATTCAGATTTTTGATTTATTAAAGAGAAACCAAACAAGAATGATCCTAGAGAAAAGGGGATGCAATATTTTCGATTCCCTATAGCCCCTTTTTGTGTGCTGCATGTCCATTTACTGTGTTAAGAGTTTTTCGGGGGCTCCTTCCCGGACCTGTCATTTCGCGTAGCGCCTTGTGACATATATCTGGGATGTATACGTCCCATACTTTGCTCCCCCACAGATCCGTGTCCCTTTTATCCTTTATCCTCCCCCACAGATCCATGTCCCTTTTATCCTTTATCCTATTTTTTGTATTATATCTTCCCTAATCCAATTATAAGTTTCTTTTTTATCTTTCTCCCATAGCTCTTGCCTATCCTTATATTGGACTAGTATATTTTTAATTTCCCTAAATGTTTTTGGAACTTTTAATTTCTTGGTACATTTAATATTTCTATAGATATCTCCACTAATCCTCATCGTAATCCCAAGCAATATGTAGAGCCCCTACCATGGTATCGCTGGTTCTTTGTTGATATTTTTAAATCTATTTAAAATGTTATTTATATTTATCCAAATTAGAAATTGGTATAGCTATTCCCCCATTCCTCTAGCCTCATGTAAAGTTTCTTTATTTATAAAGTGGATTTTTTTTGCCAACACATAGTCTTATATCTCATTATCTATACCACTTAAAACAATATATTTGAAATGTATAGATTTAGTTATAAAATATATATTAGAGTATATATACGTTTTTCTTTCGTGTCGCTTGATGTTCTCCACTTGGTTCTGGTTTTAAAGCTCTGGTATTATGAAACTCTGGTGTCTGAGCTTAAGAGTTTGTTTGACCAGCCACACATAACGCTACTTTTCAAATGTCGTTTCTAATTGGTTTATATTGAAATCGCGATCTCAGTATGGACTAAGACGGCCGAGGAGGACAATCATTTCAAGCTAATCCATACAATATATCCCGTAAATTATCCGTAAACAGCAAATGGATCAAGCATCGTCATAATTCATTTTGTAAAGAAGTGTTAGTGAAATAAATAGTTGCTTATTAATTACAGAAATTACTGAATACACGTCATGGTGATCACGATTTAGGCGCTCTCAACTTCGCTGGCCATATTTCCCATGTGTTAACCCTCACCACACCTTGGCGGATCGTTCAGATATTTAAGAGCTTTGTCCTAGCAAGCGCTATTCGATTTCATGATTTGTCTCCCTTAGTATATAATGTTCTAATCGTAGAAACAATATTTAAGTTTAGAATTACGGTCGGTGTACCTCTAACTTTTAAATGCGAGATTTTAGCTGAGAAAAGTACAAAGTCATTATCCAACAATTAATTTATAGTTTTATCTTAAAAGAAAGAATATTTCGTCATGGCGTAGTTTTCGCACAGTTTGATTCAGATAAAATGTTGTAATGTTTGTTATATAGTGATATCTCACAACTGTTGTCTCATTCCGAACTGCATCTGTATGCGGAAGCGAGCTATTTATTATTAATAAGTAGACACAAAAGCCAGATTTAGTCGAGATTTGTAATGTTCTTCATAGCTGGTGCGGGTTTCCTTTAAGCAAGTTTGAATCATTGTTTAAATTGACAGGGGACTCTGTGATTTGTAACAAAAAAATTATGATTGAGAAATTCATTACAAACACTTGTATTCAATTAAGGATCGCAAATGTTTTTTTTCTGTTATCAACATTCGTTGAATCAAAGGAGGGTCTTGAAACCTGACGAGCGAGAGTTTCATAAAACACCACGGAGTTGGTAAATGTTTATGCTTGGAAAAACACGTATGATATCTTTACTTACAAACGAACATTAAATAACTTAAATATTCAGAAGCAGTTTCTCCAGTGAAGGCGCCAGTTTGGTACGCTGTTTGTTTCAAACCTATCATTCTAGGTGGCAAACGCTCACATACAGCTGATGTAACGGATGAGCATCTCAACAGAAAGCCATTAAGATCTACTGAGAAATAACCCATGAAACCAATTGCTCAGTATTATATCTGTCATTTTTGACGAATAAAACACATGCATTATGTTTGAAAGGAAATTCCGTGAAATTGGTTATTTTCTCTACCGTAATTTAGTTTATACGCAAATTTCAATACACGTCGATTACTGTGGAACAGTCGAGTTGAAAAGTCCCCTTTACGTTCATTTTATTATCCATCGATTGAAACACATAAGACTTGTTAGGACAAGAGAGCATGTACTTATTTTCTGCTAAGAAAATACTACTGGAAATTCTAAGCAGATTGCATGAGTTCAGTCAATACACACACGAAGCGAAATTTGCAGCTACTTGCTTACAGTCCGGTTGCAAAAAGCATACATATAATAACACACCACGACATTACAGCCACACAAATCCGATATTGATATATGGATACGACCAAATTGATACACCTCGTCTAACAATGCTCCGCACTCATTTTAGGTACACAATATAGAGATCACATGTTTTTATTTGGTATCAACATTCGCCAAATTTTTAGGTTTGAACACAGCGGAGTGGGGGTTCGCTGGTAAGAAAACCTTAACATATTTAGATGTAGCTTCAAGTTCTCATGTAAAGGTAGTTTGTTTTACGGAATTAATGTTTAAAAATACAATCGACAGTCTCACAAGAAAACAATTTTATAGATGTACCAAGAAATAACCATTGTAGTCAACTAATAAGAATAATATCTTATTTCTGAGGAATAAAGGAAGTCCATGGGATTTGCTAAGTAATTACATGAACTTACTCAGATTCTAAACAATATTTTGATGTAAGGTCAAATGATTATGCACGTCAGTTACCGTGGAGTTACAAACTCGATGCGAATGCACGAGTAATTCATTGCAGGGTGGGCCCTCGGAAAAAAAGAAACATATAAAACGAAACATAATTTTAACTGCACACAATATATCCATGTGACCACAGAGACACATCTGGTTCAGAAATGCTGCTTAAGCCTTGTTATGCAAGAATCGGTTTTGCTTGACAATCCATCTTACTATCAATAATTCTACAGTTGCAAGAAATAATCCACGAGGAAATCAAAGCCAAACTTGAGTTTTAACATCGTTTAAGGCTGCAGCTTAACAATCCAGTTCTTCAACTACCATACTGCCAAATATGTATGTTCAAATTACCATTTCTACTTACAGATACGCAAATTATCACAATTTTCATTGCGGGGGGGGGGGGGATAAGTCTGAAATTGATATAAACTGGTAAATTACATTAATGACATCATTTACAAATGCATCTTAGGTGGAAAGCATTATACATAATGGATCATGCCGCAGGCATGTGGTCTAATGTGCCGATCAGGAACATTATTTTGACATTAGGCCGACCAATCCAAATACTTAGCCTCTTAATGCTGAGCGCCAAGAGAGAAAGCTCCTGGTACGTCGTTGGTATGACTCTGCAAGGGTTTGAACCCACGACCTCCCGCTTTCGAAGCGATGCTCTAACCACTGATGTCACCGGTCATGGTTAAACGTAAACGAAATTCTTTTATTATTCTGACATTGTATAAATTTTTCTCCTTTGTGTTTGATCGTGCAAGCATATGCAGCTTTTATTTGCATTTGGCATTGAGTTACACAAGCTTTCTTTGTTTCGTTGCCTTGATACATGGAATATGCATCGTCACGTGAACTCAGTGTCATTTTCTTGGACAATACTCCATTCTGATATATCGTAAAAAGTTTATTTATATTGTCATGTTAAAGAAGAACCATATATAGTCAATATGCTCTGGGAATAATAATTTCGAATAAAAAGCAATGATTTAACGAAAGGCAATGTTCAGGTAAAAGTTGGAGAAATTATCATGCTTAAGTCAAAGTAATACAGGTCATGTGGGCGTTCAGAGCATCTTGTTTCAGTATGTGTGTCATGTGTTTCTATAATTCTAGTACACACATCTTTAACTGGCCATTATTTATTTTATTTGGATCCTCATACATCAATATTCCTTTGGAAAGTCATTTTTTACACTGGCCGATACATTCAAACGGAACAATTCAATGCTAAAGTACGAGGACAATTTGGATTATGTCAACCTAAAGGTGCGATCCGGTACAAATCGAACAGAACGTCGCGCGCAGTGATATAGCAAAGATAATGTTACACGCACAGGGGTATTCACTTGACCGAGCGGTGTCAAAACCCTGGCACGAGTCACGCTGGAAGTCATATGTTTTCCTCAAATTTCCAAAGACTTCCATACAACTTGAGTTGTAAAATGGAAAGAAAGACGTGTCTGCTATAATTAATAATCTTTGCTCTAATCAATTGGCGACCCAAAGGAGACAACTTGCCCAAGAGTCCATTAACCGTACCTTAGCATGGTTTTTCTTCATTATCATCCTATTTCCGTACCGCAAGCCCGTCATGCCATAGAAATTCCACTAGTATTCCCTTACTAACTGGGAAATATTTAACTGCGCGACCCTAGGCCAGTCAATCCACAGAATTTCCGGCGTATCACGCTCATATACATACGCCCATTTTCCACTATGGACACATAAACGGTACCTACCAAGTTCCAACTTATTGATTCCATTATATTCCCCCCATAAATACTGCCATTTCAATCACATCACTTTTATACACCGAGGAATTTTAATATGGACTATGTTACTTAAGGAGGACAGTCATTCGGCTTGTACCCAAATTCACTACTAACAACCCCAGCATGGTTCAATTTCACTAACACTCGGCTCTGTGATGTTTGCTCCTACTAACTGGCTAACTATTTCGGACTAGTAATGTTTCCATGGCACCGAAGACCAAATACTCGCACAAATTAAAAACGGGATGCTGTCAAATACACATACTCCAAATTTATTACAATAACAACGCGCGTTGAAACAAATTCACATGTAACGAACAATTCCTCATCAATAAATATTATTAATCTGTATTACACTTGTAACTTCCTTTGGAATATTTATGTTGGATATTAAGACACATGTATTGCATTTTTTGTTAGCCTGTTTGTTGCATTTTTACTGCAGAGATCCTTTAATATCTGATAGATGTGATATAAGCCTACCCGTCTAAGTACGCCGCATCCTCTTAAGAGGTGCGTCAAACTCTACAATGAGGCCGGGGCAGCTTTAAATGACGCTTTCGAGCGCATCAGATTCTGCCTGGGATAGCGCTTGAAACATTGTTTTGAGATGATTAAACCTTTCTGGCGAACCTTATCGATCGTTTGCGACTTACACACCATTTGGATATCCTCAGTTTCCTACAAACGAACAACCAAAGCTTTTTTTATTTGCACCATCCAGTTCCCTATAGTCTGACACAACGATATTGCACAGCTGACCGCTACCCCAACGACATGGGTTCAAACAGAGTTTTGCAATGCAGTCCTGTCACGAACGAGTGGTGCGGCAAGGCTATAGGCACGGCGGGTTTATTGTCAACGGCTGAAGGCAGAATACATTTTGTGATTTGAGATATACGGTTGCTGCGTCCGGCTCTAAGTTTAGGTGTTTTATACGTGTTTGATATTATGAATGTAGGGCTTCGTGTATGAACGGGTGCTGCGAGTTGCACCGACACAAATGATCAGAATATCTCCATAACTTTGCACAATTAGAATCAGTATTTTGCCAGCAATGCGGAGGAAAGTGGCAAACAATATATTATGAAGCATAAAAGAAGGACCAGAAGGCTTTCAAGCTAGTATTGGAGGAGCTAAAAGGGCGAACATCGCACATGGGATGGTACATTTAAGATTACTCGCCGAAGAACATAATATGATTGGATTCTTTTCCTGTTTTGGTCTGGATTGACGAACACGTGGGCATTTCGGTTTATCGCACTAATTATTAAAGTTGTAAGAGGCACAGTAGTTAATGGTAGATTGGTTACAAGTGTTAAGCAACGTCGACTATTACTTTCTTGAACGATCTGCTCCAAGGAAGCCAAGTTACCTAAAGTGAACATGATGACGCGCAAGACGCAATACTAACAGGTGGGGATCATTAGAACGACCACCATCGAGTTCCGGCTCAATGGCCACTTCACGCTTTAGTGCATGGTTGAGACTCATGTACAGGGTTGTGCCGCCGACCCAATTGCCAGTTCAGGCCCCTACGAGTAGGGTGAAGCCTATTCCAGGCTTCATCAAAGGGCCTAGCCTACGTTTATTGCAACATTCGTAGGAATTTAAATAACGGCGACAACCTATGTTTAGCTATACTATCGGTGCAATATTCACTAAAAAAATGTCATCGGCCGTCTAGTACCGTCATAAACTAGGAGATAACTTTCGAATATATATACTTTTGCTGTGGTTTGATTGCCTTCACCCATCGCCGTATGGATCTTTAGCTGGAAATATGTCCTCTCTCTGAAAATAAGGCCACGAGCTGTGGATCGGTTGTTGATTTCATGTACAGTAGTGAACAAAAGAGGAGCCAATACGTTTAGATTGACGTCATCGGGTGATTGGTATACAGGCAAAACAAATATAAATAAAGGCGTACAGCCGCAGACAACATCTCTGCTTCTTTATCTAGTCGAACCTGATGGGTGCCCTCTGCAAAGGCTAACCCATCTATGGCGAAATGCCACTGTTATGATTTCAAAACCACTAGATGCAAATGCGGGTTCTACGAATATTTATGCGGACTTCAAAGCACCAAAAGTGCACATAGAATGCCCAGCATGCAACCCGAAAGAATGTACGACGCAGAAAATCGACGGCTAGACTCTATTTAGTTTCTGTTACAAAGCCAATCGATACGACGGGTATGTCAAAAGCCAGTGCCCTACCGTTCAAAAGATTCCGCGGTAACATTTATACCATACCTAGAAGTGGAAATAAAAGGAATCCGAGCAGACATCAAACATTTGCCACAGATTTATACAAAAGACTGGAGGAGAAAAGCTGAGGCGCAGTTTAAACAGCTTGCGACATAAAGCTACCAAATTGCCCAGAGAAAATGATGCGCCAGTCGTTCAATATAGACTACGTGGGTACTTGTGCACCTCAGCATCATACAGACAGAAAAAATATACAAGTGCTGTACGACATAATCTTGGAAAGTATATGAGGTTATCACTGGGCTAGCTACAATGTATTGACAACCTTCAATTTATAAACAGTAGCCTTGAAACATTCGATGCGTTTCAATGTCGAACAAGCTTCAATCCTAAAGAAAACACCCATGGTTTTATTGAAATTTGGAATAATCAAATGCCAGACCAAGATGATCATTACTTCTTTCACCTACACCTGATCGCAGGGCCCTCGTTCATTGGTTTTATCAAGTGTAAAAAATAGTTTTATATGTTAGGCATGAAAATAGTTGTAATATCATTATACGCATCACACTAATTGGACATAAGAAAACAAAACCAAACAATAGAAAAAATACCAACAAAAAGCCCAAACAGAAAATAACATCACTGGTCCGGCAGTCGGCATGATAATTGGTTCATGCCGAGCTTAGCAATAGAAAGGTCATGTCTTTTATAGTTCTAATGAAGCAAACTCAAATCATTTTTGAAACCACCGCCGTCTCACCAGTTAAACGCGTCGACTAGATAGAGGTGTATTTCTGAGTGGGAGCTACCCATCCCCTCGTCCCTTCGCTCCCCTTCCCGAAAACGTCACACCATTCTCCTCATTAAAGAAATATAATGTCCTTATATCCAAGACCCGAACAAGTTTCGCCTGAAGAACTTTCCTGCCGGCAGATGCTGAACACCGTAATCTCGCTGTAAAATATCTAAAGGCCTGCAGTCAAAACGGTGGTTGACTTTGACAACACAATGACGACTTCGGGTTGAGAATACTTTCTACGGGTATGAATTGTATCAGTTTGCAACTAATCATACAAGTATAAAAGTACGACGAAATTCATGTTTTGGCCGAAAACAAGCTAATATTAATCATTGTATTGTAATTAATAAAGTGGCAAAAATAAGCCAGAAGAAGATGCGAAGCTTTTGAGGAGATCTTGAAAAATCTATATAATTATGGAAATTCGTAATATTCTGGTGTATGTTGAGGTGACGTAAACTACGAGAAAGCAAAAGTAAAAGAAACATAGCTTCTTCCCTTCTGACAATGATGACTATCCAGAACGAACCTCCACCATACGATGCTGAATAATGGACAAAAAATGCAAAGTGGCCTATTTTGAATTTCCTCTTTAGAAAAAAGAACTGTAACATCCTCGCGCGCTATTGCCGTTATTGGATATGATCTTGATGCTTCACTGTAGAAATGTTTGAACTGCCGTAATGTGGTAATTATTTTATTTTCGTTCGAACGACCTTGATGCGCACATGCCATGACCAGCCACAACCTAACACATGTTAACTAATAGGTATACTTCAGCGCTTGAAAATTGTGATTGTAAAACAGCAGACTAGTAACAATGTGCTGGGAAAATATATTGCTGGGTCAGTTTTGTACATTTTTTGCATATGTCTAAAACACCTTTTCTCCCTTTTTGAGTAAGTTCAAGTTCGGGGAATATTTGCTGATGCTTCTCGGTTCATGTTTAATACACCTATTTTTATATCGTTCGCAGTGAGAACACCTGCATATATTTAATCCATATTACATAAGGTTTCGACTATAGACCCGATTCTGTGCATATAAATTGCATGTCTGGTCAACGTTTGCAATGAAGTTGAGAGGCGGAATATGTACTCCGAGTGCATAAGTTTTGCACTCGTAAAAGGGCGAGAATGAATTCTTGTAAATTTCTAGTTTGGATATGGAACAAAAGACTTCTGAGCTTTCCAGGTTGGAGCTAGAGGCGACACCCAACAATTGGCGAGAAGGAAAACACGTTGAGACGATGTTGGAGGTATATTGTGACGTCAACAGTTGGATGGAGGCAATGTACCAGATGGAAGAATGGAAGAGAGTTCCGGAAATGCAAGGAGGACACGGAGTCGGGGATAACGAAAGTACAGAGCAGATAAACGAGAGGTGGACAGATGAGTACCAGAATCAACACCGAAGGGAAACACGCTCTCTTAAGACTGTAAATTCAAATGAGGATAGTAATTGGCAACGAATATGTCATTGTGTATATTTTTCCAAAGAATTACAGTTGAGAAATTGTGGAAGAAATAGTTGAATACGGAGATAATAAATTGTTATACCTTTCACCTTGCATTTTTTATATACATCTAGACCTTCGGCATTGCTGACTAAGGACTCATAGCTATCCAAATTTTAAAATGTCCATCCTTCTTTGGTGTTAGAAAAAATACCGTTTGAGGCAAGTTACAAGCTGTACATGATCTCTTCTAGATAATTTTAAATAACGATTGTGTATATATATATATATATATATATATATATATATATATATATATATATATATATATATATATATATATATATCAGCATCACATCATCAATGATCGCCGATAAGAACTGCAATATTATCAAACCATATTCTTTAAAATTGAAGTTACTAGCAAGCGTGAACGTAAAACTAGATAAAAGTATCAAATTTCAAGCTAATAAGGGAAAACGTTCAGAAAGTTTCGTGCTTTCGCACGAATGTAATGTTTAATGTTTCTAATCCATTCGACAGAGAAATCTTGCCTTCTTGATTGATAACCTTACTTTTCTTATCTCAATTCACTTTCTCTGTCTGTCTGTCTGTGTTTCTCTCTCTCTCTCTCTCTCTCTCTCTCTCTCTCTCTCTCTCTCTCTCTCTCTCTCTCTCTCTATATATATATATATATATATATATATATATATATATATATATATATATATCTGAATCCTTAAACATTCTTGCTAACCTTACTTTCTTTTCTTATCTCAGTACTCTTTCTGTATATCTATATCTTAATCCTTGTCTCATATATATATAATATATACATACATACTTAAGGACGTATATATATATATATATATATATATATATATATATATATATATATATATATATATATATATATATAGATATATATATCACATCATTCTATATATATATATCTATATATATATATATATATATATATATATATATATATAATGTTGATTTTATAGTAAGTAAAGGCAACGCTAGTAGCATACATGTTGTCAAATAGTTAAACATTTTCACTCTGACATAGAACAAAACTAAAGGAACACAATAGAATGCTCTTGCAAACAAACACATTCGTTTAGGGGTATATGACACCATAGTACTAAACAATATTAACTGACGCATTGGTGCATTACACAGGTTTTTCACTACAACTTTTACAGGGCCAGTAGAAACCAAATAATCAATATTTAATGAAGCATAATAACCTTGTTACGATAGCACACTATTTATTTTTATACAACGCTATTAAAACTAATTGCAATTACATTTTCTTGTTTTTCAGTGAACTTTTCTATTATATCCTCGCTTATAAGACGACACTGATTGTAAACTTACAATGCGTTGGCACATCTGGGTCTGTGCGGCTTGCTAAGAGGATTCAGTATAAACAACAGAGACCTTGATCTGCAGACGCATTATGCTACGGTAGATCATGATCTTTGTTATTTAAAGTTTCGACACAAATTATAAGCGAGTAACGACGGTTATTTTTACCAATATTATGTCACATAATAGTAATCAGTAATGTGAAATTTCAAATCTGATAAAATGCACATTGATTTTGAAACGTATCATATAAAAAGGTGTGAGTGCAAAAATAGTACCAAGGGTAAAGTGTTAGTAAATATTATTTTTCTATTTTCAGTTTGTTAATCTATACTAATATCTCAGAAAAAATATCGGACTTTGTTTTAAACGGACAAGTGACAATCTCGGTAATTGGCGATCGTGTCAGCATTTTTATCGAAATCAAGACTTCTACTTTATTAACAGCTTAGGCAAAGGTTGAACAGTTTTGAGACTAAAAATGGAACTCTGCAGCAAAAGAAACTCTTAAAAGACATTTAAATAAAATAGGAAATTCCTCCCGTCTGCCCTAAAGCATAAAATCATAATCGAGATGCAAGAAGTCAATGGTAAATATTTATCTTCAGACAGTTAATACGATCTCTTGAAGGGAGAATTGACACAAATAATATAGATTGTATTTGTCATTGGGAATGTTCTAGACATCATTTCTGAACTGTGGCACCTTTAACAAATGCTTAAAATGGAAAACAGTTCAAGGAGATGTTTAAATAATATAAGTTTTATCTGTCGTTGGGCAATATTTTAGGCATCATAAATGGGAGTTTCAAGGTAGAAACTTTTTTTTTATTTTTTTTTCTTCTATAAAACAAGAACGATAAATCATCGTTTGCACAAACTAACAGATAACAAGGAAGGTCTCAAAGCCTCCTCGGATGCTTGCGTATGCGTGGATTGCTTAACTTAATTTTGAGAAATGTTTATCTGGATATTTGCCGCTTTGCACATAACAAAAGAAAATAAAACATCTTAAATTAATATGAATACATTTGTACATGATCTTCATTTTTAATTGACATTGATGTTGACATTTGGAAATTCTACCAGTGCGTCAGGTCGATGTTTTTAACATGTCTTATTTATTAATTGGTGTCCGTGATTATAATTACTGTAATAAACAATTGTTTGCTGTCCATGACTATTAATTGTTGTCACTAATAATGTTTTTAATCGCCATTATCCTATATAATGCATTTCTGATAAAACCGACCTGTACAATTACACAAACAAGATATATAATTAGATTAAATATTCGCAAATAGTTGGATTAAATGGATTAATGTGATCCTTCGGTCAACATATTGCTACATTTTTTATTTTTAGCGTATTAATTTTAAAGTTAGTGTTCAGTATATATATATATATATATATATATATATATATATATATATATATATATATATATATATACTATCTTGACTACTCCTATTACGCATCGCTACTATCTTTTTCGACCAATATAATTCGATTATGATGACTTCTGATATTTGAAACACATCAGTTATCCGGTACATTAGGTGATAATTTCGGAGGCAAGAATCAAGAAAGAAAATCACATTATAATTGAATAGAGTTCCATTTCGTTTTATGCAATATTTATCTGTCTACAATCCTTTATTACCCTTGATAGGTGCCCAATAATGATCCGTTTACTTCCTTATTCAGCCATCACGGTGCAGACATTTCCTTAACTGTCATATCGGAATTTAACTACTTGTACTGAAGAACCCGGAAAACTGAGAAAACGTTTTTATACTTAATTATATCCGTGTCTCCGCTACACCAGGTCTGATGCACATTTCGCAGAGTATACGTTTCAACTCCATTAAACATAATTCAAATATTACAGTTACATCTGTTCACTTTTAGGTATTTATGTATTCCATTGTGTAACATAAATCACATTTTCGTGCCTTAAGTAGTTGTGATAGAAACTAGAGAAGTGTGAAGATATATGTATTCGGAGCTGAAAGACCTAGCCGATCTTTTACTGAAACCTTACTTGTGCTAAACGAAAGCATTTTACGAAAACGAAACTGTAACACCAAACCTAAGCTTCTAACTAGCCAAGAGTTTCTCTAGAGGATTACTTTATTTTTGTATTTTTATATAATTTGTCTACGTGTTTGGTTTACTCTCCAGTCGTCTTATTGTGGTCACGCACTCTCTGCTGCTATAATTAAATTAGTTTCTAATCTGAAGATTTTTTTCAAGTCCTGTACGATATCCTGATTGTGGATCATGTACATTTATCGTTATAAATCCGTGTGAGGTTGCTTGCTCGCGTGAGAAACATTTTAAAACTTATTTATATCCATATCGCCGCTACACCAAGTCGGATGAATATTTCTCAGAGCATACGTATCAGCTCTATTAAATACATCTAAAATATTCAGCTATCTCTGAACACTTTAGGTATTTATGTATTCCGTTGTGTAACATAAATCACAACAGTATTTTTATGTTTACCTCTATATAATATCTGAGCTGGATTTGATTGTTTATCCAGCAGTACGTCGTCGTCGTATACTACTAAATTAATAAAAATCGATTAAGGCCATCTTTGGATGGAGCTTCATCAATATAGGTAATAATCATGATAACATCATCGCCATTTTCATTTACTATATTTGGAATTTTCATTAAAATCGTTAAGCACATCGTAGCATAGCTGATTATCAACTGACATAGCTACAAAATGTAATGTATCCCACTTGATGCAGGTCATTAATAGGTTGAGTAACAATGTCTTTACCAGACCCTGATGGATCAATTATTATTCCTAACGATATAATTTGGTAACGCTAGATGATACTTGTCAGGCTCTCGCGCTCGTGTCGCTGAGAAATCAATTACATCCATGTTATAGAAATATTTTAAATACTATGGATTTATATTGTGTAAAATGCAGAACATCCACCCCTATAGTTGGATTAAGAACTATAACATCAAAAAATAGCATACATGCGTTCACAGGCAAATGTGTGAATCATGGTACAAAAATATATATTTATTTCCATGACAACAGGTGGTAATATCGCTGTTTCACTGGGAACATTATCGAGAACTCCGTATCCAGGAGAAAATCATATTCCAGGATCAAATTATTCTTGATCGTGGTAGCAGATTTGTATCGACTCGATAACCAAAATCAGCCAAAGTCTGGAGAGTATCCAGTAAATGAAATTGGTCGTTCATGTCATATTCATGATGTAGCTTATAAAAGTGAAGATACACTACAACGACATATTGCAGACGTGAAGCTGATTCATGCATTAAATTCTATAAAAATAAATATTTTAGAGAATTATTTGCTAATTGGTTAGTAAGATCTGCGATGAAAGGTAAATACGCACTAGGAAACAGAGTTTACCGGGGCTGGTAATAAATCAACCAATTACTATTATAATGGAATCCATTTATTTTAGCCCAAGAGGATATTGGGGGTGGGGGTGGGGAAGAGGTTAGTAAACTAGCTGTTGATACATATTGGTTAGATCTACAATCAATATGGCAAATATATTTACTCCACCTAAACAAATTCAGTACGCAGAATTTGATTTCAGCGTTATAAACGAAGTTCATCAAGTGGATATATTATTTTTACCATATGATACTATTAAAATTAAAAGACGTCATTTAACAAACAAATATGTTTTAACTGTCGTTGACGTTGCGAGTAGATATAGTAGATATAAAGAAGCAGAGCCGTTTTTAACAAAGACAGCAACTGAAGTGGCTCTGCGTTTGAACGAATTTATGAACGAGGATCTGGACCACAAAGTAGTCTACGTTGGCTTCAACCATTACACGTTGATTCTGTTAAGAATTTAAGGGTGCAGTTGATTGAAAAACATAACGTCGAAATACGACGAGGATATACCGCAGTTAATCGTGATCAGGGAACAGTTGAACGATTTAATCGAACACATGCTGAGCGGTTATTTGGATATCAATGCGCGAACGAAATAAGAAAAATACGAGTTTTCGCGAATGGGTTAGAAGACTACCAAGTGTGATGACTGTGTTAGATGATAAGGTTACCCGTGCAATTTCCATAAAACCCATTAATGCGATTACAAAACAGCAACATATATCTGTACAACGCCATGATGTTTCAAAACAACCAGTATTAGGTAATATTATTCTGAGGTATTTGTATGAATGCGGTGAAGTTGAAGGTGGTAAAAAAGAGCGACTGATACTATTTGGAGTATTACGTTTAATGTTACGAATCGTGTAAAACCTCTCCCGTTATTGTTTTTACTCTTACTGAGAATTTTAGTGCTTTTACTAGCTTAGTGGCATCAATTGTACCTCCATTATCCTTGACTGATTAAGCCCACTCACTTAATTTTTACGACGTTGATTAGTAAACTTATTTCTACGATTCGCACGGACTCGTTCGGTTACACAATTCATGGATGATAATTTCATCGACGCCAAATCATCAATACACGGTTTATCATTCGATGGATATTTCCCGTAAATAACCGCTGTAACAGGATAATCTCGTGTGTAATACGGTTTGTCAATACCAGTCAATGCTGCTGGTTTGTAATTTGTACTCACTATAACAATTTTGACATTAGCAAGAAAAGGTTACGTCCTGTCGCGGATACTCCAAGTATTATAGTCTGTTTCGGCTTACACAATGAACTTTACTTTACAAAGATAATTTCGCTTTTCGAAATAATTAGATTAATAGATTAAAATGGTTGCAGCGCGTTGGTCATTTATTGTAGCATCGATGGCTTTGTCAACGCGTATAATGTTGCATGCTGATCATACCTGCACCATCGTCGCAGAGGTCTTTTTTGGTGGCACGAATATTTTCAATCAAATTATTCGTCGGATCAAACATATCGCGCTTCGGTAAATCGGGTGTTATTCTGGCAAGATCAAATCTGGATTTGAAAGGTTTTATTTTAGATAATCTCTCATTTTATAATTAAGGCAAATATATATTTATATTGAATATCGTGTGTATATAATGATTCAAACAAAGAACAACTGCAAGTAGTAAATTATAGGCTCAACAATGCCTTGTAACAAGTCATGTCTAAAAGAATTCTACAGATATCATTTACAACGAATATGTCGTGGAAAGGCTAGGACCAAAACCGTGTTTACAATGTGGAATTTTATTTAGAGGTGAAACAGTTGTATGTGTGTTGTGGTCGTAAACAAATACAGAGTTGAAACGATATTATGATTAAAAAATAACAGCTACAAAAATGACAAGATTATGAGAAACGTACAAGATTATTTGGCTAGATTTGTAAAATAACAATATAGACAAATAATATTTATAAATGGAATGTGAAGGTTTCCCATTTATTTAGGTTGGGTGTTGTGTTCCCAATATTATTTCAATTATTACAGAAGACCCAGCCTGGATCGTGTTCGTCAGAAATTGAAGTAGTGATATAGAGATGCAATGCTCCGAGCCCCTTGTCAGCGGTGCCGACATCTAAATTAATGAAAACACAAAATGTGAAATTAAAAAAAAAAAATTATTATAAATTAATAACAGTCATTTCTCAAATCAAATTCAAATTAAAACCTTTACACTGGTCTTTCACTCCACCGAGTGACGGCCTATTTCATCATCTGACTTAGAGTGATAGATTTTTCTCGTGTCATGTGTTCCTATCCTAATCATCTGTATGATCTTTATCTGGACTGGTAATCCAATTCCCTCCAGACCGTCTAACTTCAACCTCCGTTCTTTCTTTCTCTTTTGTCTCCCAGAGACTCGGACCAACTGCACTAAGGTATTTCCCTCTGTGTCTTACAGTTTATCTGGTCCCTAAAATCTTCCTGTATTAACACACAGCAAAGCATATTCCCCTAGCTATATATCTAACTAACACTAAAAAACAGTATCATCAGATAATCCATTATTTCCTTTGGTAACGCATTCGTGGCAATCGAAATACCCATTCCCTCTGTGTACACGGTATATATAGATTCGCAATCTTATCATCCAGAACAGTATCACATAATCAGACGCATTGCTGTAGATTGCACATCTACAGAGTGTACACAGATATCCACATATCCATGCGATGATATATCTTTACACTTGATACTCCTACAAACTATACACAAATAGGCAAATCTCTATTAACTAATGTTGCATATTGCAACCATGATACAAAGGTTTTAATTCAATTCAACATTTGCGAATCTATAATTTCAAATGAATAAATGCATTCGGTTACTACGAATTAACCAAATAGCGAATTACAATATTAATCCTTTACATAAACATTGCTAATATCTCCAAATATGCATTTATTTCAAACACTATGCATGAATCACCGCGAAATTATTAGCCTCAGGGTCTAACATATACATGTTGAAACCTGGTTAATCCTTACAACGTGTAAAGGAACAAAACAATTTCTAAGACCTCCTATCATCGAAAGTATGTATGTATGTATGTATGTATGTATGTATGTATGTATGTATGTATGTATGTATGTATGTATGTATGTATGTATGTATGTATGTATGTATGTATGTATGTTATTGAAATAACTACGCCATATTGGCATCGCTGCTATCTTGTGTAACCTGACTGAATCAAAGATATTATCTTTTGATAAACGTAACTCATCAGTCATCCGGTATATTGGATGATAATTTCTGATTCCGCCCCCCCCCCCCCCCCCCTTCCCAAAAGAAAAACAAAATCCCGGCGTAAGTAAACAAATTATAATTAAACAGGATTCCGTTTCTGTTTATCCAGACGTTATCTGTGTCTGCAATTCTTTTTTCTATCGACAGATGCTTCGCATAATAAACACTTTAGTTTTTGATTCTGTCATCAAGTTGCAGACTTTTCCTTAACTGTCACAGCGGAAATTAATTACTTTCACTGAAGCACAACAAAGCAAAGTGGTGGGAAGGTCATGGATTGCAGTTTGATAGATGTGATGGCAATATCACTAAATCATATCATATTACAAATGCAGTCACTCGTAATGAGCAATACTTGATTCATTGTAGTACCTATGTCGTAGTGTTTGAAACAAAAAGGATATATATATATATATATATATATATATATATATATATATATATATATATATATATATATATATATATATATATATATATATATATATATATATATTTCGTAGCGAATCTACACAATGCAGGTTCGTGATGTTTATTTTTGTTGCTATGGTAACATAAATATTAATAAATATTAAACCCAATAGTGAAATTTGTACTCGAGAAGAAGACGATATTGTTTGAGGAAATCCGGTTTCTCGCTTGCGACAGATAGTCTTTGTTACGTTGTCTGAAAACAATGATCATTTACATCAATGTCTTCTGATAAAATTCGTACTTCAAAGTACTTTGGTTAATGTCAATATAATATTACGAATTTAGACCGGTTCTGACATAAAGAAAATACGTCCTTTGAAGAAACGTGCCGTGGGTATAGAAACTATGTTTGTTTGCAATTAGCAGTGATATCACCGGTCGACTTAGGCTTGGCTGCCGGAGACCCGAGATTGTAACATCTCAGTTTTACTACGCCAGTCCGTTTTCATTGAGAACTAAGATAGTCGAATGTTGGGTGGGTCTTCACACAGTAAGACATTATTCTGTTCAATCCATCGTGAAAGAATAAATGCTCGTCTGGACTTTGGCGAGGGCAGATCGTAAGGAAGTTGGAGACAATAGGCTGCTCTCCGATTGCAGAAGTTGTACGCTCGTTAAAAAGTGAGAATTTAGTTTTAGGAACTTCAAGCCAGAGAGGAACAAAGGCTTCTAAGCTATAATGTCATATTTTTAACTAGGTGTCGTTAGATTTTTTACGTTATGTGCATTAAATTTAATTGAAATTATTATTGCATGTATATCTTAATAATCATGTCGTAATGTAGTATATAGCGCAGTAATACTAAGGATTAATGTATCTAGCTGTTAGCGTAAAATCGAAGTGAATGGTGTAATTTGTCACGATGTTGCATCGTGGTGCAGAAATGAATTTAACAGCGAGTAGTTAGACCTTGCGTTTGCATGTATTTCAATATACAGTTGTGGATTATGTTGACCGAGGTATTGATGGCCTTGTGGATGTATAATTAAGCATTTCTATCTGAATATGTCTTTTGTGATTTGTAAGGCAGCAAATGCTTAGCAATAGTGTTGATGTTGACAGTTTACTATATAAAGAATTAGGGATATTTATATATGTATCAGAAGTTGTGATATTGGTGTTGTTGTTATAGCCTTTATTATAGCATCAGCGTGTGTCTAATATTTATTTGTTAGTGCAAGAGTTGACTTAATGATGTCATTGCCACTATGCTGAGAAAGATATGTGAGAGTGTGTTATTTCATATGAGTTCCAACATGAAGACACTATTGTACGTCCCTTCAAATTCACATGAAATTTTCCGGGTGGGAACGTACGGGAGCCGAAGATTAGAGAGAAGATGTTGAGAGCGCGTATACATAGGCTGTTATGCAAGGAACGAGGCCGAGAGAACGAAAACTAGGGAACCGAAGTACTGACAAGGGTGCCAGGGGAACTAAAACGAGAGTACCGGAAGTACCGACAAGGAGACAAGGAGACGAGTAACTTATTATGGACGCTGAAAGGAAACACTCTCAATGCAATTTGCATTTGAAGCAATTACATTGCAAAATTGTCCTGTAATTGTGGAATACTGTGATATAGTTGATTAAATTGTTATACCTTTCAACTTAGTAATTTTATATTTTTACCTACTAGACCGACGGCTTTGGTGACTGGGGGCTCAGAGCCATTTAACCTTGAAATTGTCCGTCCTTCTCCAGGGTTCGTAATAATTCTGTAGGTCACTT
Organism: Unio delphinus; assembly: GCA_029339505.1. Classification (NCBI taxonomy): domain Eukaryota; kingdom Metazoa; phylum Mollusca; class Bivalvia; order Unionida; family Unionidae; genus Unio; species Unio delphinus. Next base: position 3,222,649 of record JAQISU010000129.1, on the reverse strand, counting down.
ATATCATAAAAGGTTGGCGCTAAACGTTATCTATTGTAATGTTGCAGTTCAGCAAAAAAAACAATCTACACAAGACAAACGAAAATTTCCGTTCATGTCTACATTGTAAAGTTCAAATAAGGACTGACTGTTTATAATTTGTAAAATTCGATGAAGTATGAACCGAAGAAAAATCAATGTGGAAACATTATAATCCGCGAAGCAGCATAAACGGTATATTTCTTTATTATTAAATCCAACAGCATTAATAGTTGAATAAACTAATAGTTGATAAAATATGCTTTCATATAATCATATTTTCATGATAATGCGATATAATACAGAACAATGTCAGTCAAAATTCCTACAACTAATCAGACAATCTGTACTTTATATATGCAGATAAGAATCAAACCAAGGTTTGACACGATTCCATCATTTGAGATACGTATTAGTTATGTAGGGAATCCAACTATTCATATTTTTGGCTAGTAAGCTTTTCAATAAATAAATTATTTTAATCATTATTCCTAAACCTGCTTACGGTGCACCAACATATACCTTTGCATCAATTTGGAGAGCAATATATATTGATAGCAAAGAAGGCAATGCTATACTGAACGTACAAGATCATAGTGATGTAAATTTCTCTTTTTAATACTGGATTGTAATTGTGTCAATAATTTAAGCAGCAAACAATCGAACTAAAACTTAAAACAACACGAATAAAGAAAACGCAACCAAACAAAAGCGCCAGTGACATTAATAACGACGAGCACACAATATTTACCGGTCAAATAAATATTGATCAATCTTATCGATGTCTTCTAGCTAGCAATCAATTAATTGATATCGGACTCGAGTTTAATATTGAAAAATCTAGTTCGATCTGAAACACAGTTTGAAACAAATTATTCCATTCATTAAATCACAACTGTCGATTTAATACTAGGTAAAGTTTTAAATTTATTTTGGATTCTATCCTGTTTTAAAGTTTTAAGATTGTTACGTGTATCTATCTATCTATCTATCTATCTATCTATCTATCTATCTATCTATCTATCTATCTATCTCTCTATCTATCTATCTATCTATCTATCTATCTATCTATCTATCTATCCATCCATCCATCCATCCATCCATCCATCCATCCATCCATCCATCCATCCATCCATCCATCCATCTATCTATCTATCTATCTATCTATCTATCTATCTATCTATCTATCTATCTATCTATCTATCTATCTATAATCTATAATCTAATTTCCTAATGCGAAGCAGCAGTGTTACGCTGAATAACAAATTAGTCCACTTGGATGCTTTGTTAGGTCTATACCTTCTAATGTAGTTGAGTGAAAGGACATAATGTAATTAAAACACCTGATGTCAGTTTGAAGAGAGCTGACCAATGATTTGGATAAGTATATGTTCACCGTGAAGGTTTATTTTCCGATTTAACATGCTTAGAAAGCACGAAAGTTGATAATGCACATACCATCATTACCGAGTAGGTATTTGCAAGCAGGATTCATACGTAAGTTAAGCAGAACACTTCAAACAAAACAGAACATTCACGTTGTCTACTGTAATTGACATTTTTTGTCGCTTCCTGTCAAATTAATTTCGAATAGGAAATACATGAGACCTAAAACACTCAAAACAATGGAATGATACATGCATCATGGTATGTTTCTAGCAGCGGAATGGTATGTAGAATACATACAAAAACCAAAACTCGGTGGTTTCTGCTTTTTTCAGAATGTTAATATTGTAATATTGTCACCATCGTCAGGAGGGATGTAAGTGATATATAACTAGACAATCATTCACCTCCCTCTGTCTTGTTAGTTTGCTGCTATCTTTTGGTGGTGGTGGTGGTTGACTGAATCACACTTTATATTAATTTATTAAGCCACACACACACACACACACACACACACACACACACACACAGACAACAACATCCGTAATACATTTTTATAAATTATTATATTTTTCTTAGTGTGATGCTCTAATTCATCTATAAATAATCAGAGGACAAGGGTGGCACACAAATGTCAGCTACGAGGCCACCTTCAAAGAAAGATGTTTTCTCCCAAAAGGCCCCAGTCTATCCAGAATTTGTATCGCATTTTCATCAGCAAAATAAATGCTTTGCAACATGCAATTTCGGAATTAATGTCCTTGCACAGATTACACTTTATTATTGCTGTCAACATAAATGTGCTATATCTCGTATCTTATATGATTGTATTTGTAAGGAATCTTTTTTATGTTTATGCTTCTGGTTATGTTTAGTGTCGTGTGAGAATAAATCGTATGTCTATATATTTGGATTTGCTCTGTTGTTATGTGCGAATTGTTATGCGATTGGACTCTTTAGTCGTTTGTAAGCATTTTAATTTTATTTTGTGTTTAATTATTTAAGCTGCATATGTATGTATCCATTGCGGATTGGCCCACACGGTATACTTGCTAATTGCCCGATGAATAATCTCCATAAAAATAATTGTATAAATTAATAATAAATACATACATGTAAATTCCCTTGTACAAATGACAGAAAGCTCATATAATGAGTATTGAAGATAATCTGAAGTAGTGGCACTGATCTTACGATAAGGTGAAACACACCTGATATTTATATTAAATATCACGTTTTAATTATGGACGTTTGTATCAAAGGACATACATATTCCCTGCTAACAATCATACTATCAGTTTTTCATGGTATGAAGAGTATTTTTTTATTGATTTACTAGATGCCATTATACTGCTAAGTTAATATGTACATTGCAAGCAGAGTGTTTGTAAACAGACCAAGAAACTGTTCATGCTGCGGATAGGGATGCAGCTCTAAATATTTCCTAAAATTGTCTAATACTAGGCGATATTTACCATCTCAAATAGTAAAAGAAGGAACCAAATGTTTGTTATATACTTTAAATCAAAATTTAGACAAGCGCAAGTAATGAACGTTGCGCTAAATGTAAACGTTGAATCAGTGTTTGTTCATTGTTTATCGTGAAGGATTGAAATGCGTCACCTGCAGACATAAATATACATGTCCCAGAAAGAATTTGCGTGGAGGTTTCAGCCAGGTACAAGACGAACAGCTTTCTTCGTAACTCGCTTGATATCAAAACCTGAAAAAATATTAAACAGTTGTCTTAAATGTTGGGAAACGCACCAAACAAAGCACAGATATGGCACGTTTCACTAATGCGATCCAATAAAAGTATTTTATTGTCATATATGCCTTTAAACGAGTACACTTAAAACTTTCATAAACATAAGAACTTGATGGTATTTAAACTTGGTTCCACCAACCTTTCTCAAGTGAAAACCGTGTTAACAATATTCCTATTTTTAAAACTTATATCAACTAATGCATTAGTATCCAAAAAAGTCTTATTAGACATTGCCATTAAAATCAACAGCGATATTCTGGTACCTTTCTAAACAAAAAACCATGTTAAGGATTGAAACATTGGTTGCTTAACATAGTCATGAAAGGTTTGATGAGTTTGAAGGAAAATGCTTCTACTTTATTTCATAGATATGAACTTCAAATGCGAAACATGTAAGGAACGTCGAAACGTCGAATGCTTTGGTAATGTTCGCCACTGTATCACAGATAAAATACAACAAGGATATCAAAAAGCATCAGATTGTCTCCGTCATGAGGTGCGTGTGTGCTTATTGTAGTTATATGTACACTGCAGCGAGAAAGGTTCTTACAGTGAACTTGTTTCATGAATAGCATTTGTGTGAATTGATTAATTTACCAGATTTTCACCTCTTTTAGATGTATTCTAATATTTATACTTCTCAGCTAATTGTATGGTTTTTGTTGTGTATTTTGTTTCTAATTTATAGGTTTACTTTGTCCCAAACAAATTAAAATAAAAGACAACCACATATCTATTTCACAGCGATACCCTTCCGAGTAATCATATAAACAGTGATATAGCACGTATTATGTTTATTTCTGATTCAAACACAATAAATTGAAATTGTCATGAAACATGGTGCCGGTTGTAAACTTTGACAGCCACCGGAAACGATTGAAATAAATACAGCAGTATTATCTTGACTGCTTCCTACAGTTGATTTCGTTTCCTGATATTGTTTTCTGACACGTAAACATTGCACTTCACGACCGTCAGTGAATATTCTGCAGTTATAATAAAATTGAAACATTCCTTGGGTGAGAGATAAACTTTGTTTATATACATCACTATCAAAACGGTGATGGCCTTTTCTTTATTCTATCGCTATATAGAGGGGAATAAACAACTTGAGACATTACAAACCCTTCACGACGCACACACTGCTGCAAAGGAATCGATTTTCTGCCAAATCAATTCCAATTCTTGCTAAAGAGTTACATAAAACACTCGATTTCTCTGCAAAACAGATTTATCTTATAGATAAAAGATATTCCGAATGCAAGTACTACTTCATTCCTTACGCCCATACATTATCCCGTTATCTTTGAACGTTCGTCTGTAATAACGTAATGGATATATTATGCCCGTTATGAGACACTTTAAATAGCTGACACGTAATCAATCGTGTGTCGGTCTTGCGAAGTTTGTTTTAGAATTAGTATAATCTGCTGTCGAGTTACATTTGGAACACATTTTTTTGCGAATATTTTACTACGTTTTTCTTTTGTATATGAGTCTTGGAATACAAAAAGCGTAGTTTTTAAGATATTATTTTTTTTTAATGTGCATGAACAACGTTTGGCACTAATTAAAATGAGAAATTAGAGACTAAATACTTATACATTTCTTCAAAAAAAGAAGAATTATAAATATGTCAAATGGAAAGAGAAACTGAATTGAATTTGACACGAGTTTAGCTTGCATTTTTTGCACATAATTTACATTACACAATTTAAAAAGCCTAACGTGGCAAAACCATGTGTGTGTGTGTGTGTGTGCATGTGTGTGTGTCTGTGTGTAATTAGAGGACGGACACCAAGCATAATTTCAATTGTATTTTTTGTGCGCAATAGCATATAACCTCAGTGGACTAGATTTGTTGTTGTGGTCACAAGTTTTACTTATTTTATTTTCTACGTTTGTACGTTCGTTGTATAATATTGTATACACTAGATTTCGAACAGGTCAGATATAGACATTAGTTGTTGGATCGTGTGGATTAATGATTTAATGATTAATTCTGATTTTCAGGCCTGAAACCTCATATAGATCCCGAATATCTTTTGCGCACGTGTCGATCTGTGATCGTAGCCCACGTTGGTCTACTTGGAAGCCCGTGACATGGGATGGGAGCTGCAGTAATGTGGTTTCGCAGATTGACATAACCAGGCACTACATGAGAGTATCATGATAGGGGAATCGCAGTAGACTATTACCTAATGTCATTAGAAAACATACAGTTTGAAGCATATATTATTATGTGTTCAAAATTACTTTTAATGACTTAATAAAATGTACATATTCATGGCGTGTATGTAACGTCACAACCATAAATCATGATTTATCTTGAATGCGTCATATCGATTAGTTAATGATAGGGAAATGATGCCATATAGTTTTTCAAATACGTATCCGGTGCAACTTGAAACATTAACTAGCATGGGGTAGACAGAAATCTTGGCAAAAAATGCAATAAAACGCCATAAACGTCATGGTATGTTATTGTACAAAAATAGTCTAATCGTTGATGTTAACCTAACCACCAATCAAAGACAGCGAAACGCCTGGTATCTACAGCGAAAAGACATCACATATATTAAAACCATCAGCATTAAGCGAATATCACCACAATATAAATATATATATATATATATATATATATATATATATATATATATATATATATATATATATATAGCAATAATATAATAGATAGACAGCAGATAAAAGATGCCGATGAGAAACAACTGAATCTATGCTGTATCCTCACTGATGAAGCAAAATACATCATATATGACATATATAAGCGTGAGCGTGAAAAGTCCTTTGCCATTTTTGAATACAAACAGACAATCATTGTTCGTGTTGATATGATATTTCTTGACGGAGGTTTAGAGGTAAGTTGGCCTGACGTTTGGAGAAACTTTAATCTCAGCATGGTCCTCATATAAGGCCGTTCAATGATGGGCCTGTTTTTATATTATTTTATCAAAACCTTGAGCATTAATAGATAGACAGCAGATAAAATAATTTACAACGATGCCGATGAAAGACAAAACACAAGACAAAAGTTGGCCTAACGTTTGGAGAAACGTTTTATCTCATCAGGATCCGCATACAAGGCTTTTCAATATATATTTGTTTGTTTGATTAGGATTTTTAACGTAGCTTTTAAAAACATTTCAGTGATATCGCTACGATGTCTGCAGTGAAGCAGTTTATAGTCATGTCTAGCACTGGGGCATCATGCTGCAGACATGTAGCATGATGTCCCACCCAGGTCACATTATCCTGATACCAGGCCGACCAGTCATAACACTAACTTCTTAATGCTGAGCGTCAAGCGAGGCAACTGTTAGTACCATTTTTGTAAGTCTTTGGTATGACTCGGCCTAGAATCGAACCCACGACCTCCCGCTTTCCGGGGTGGACGCTCTAACCATTAGGCCACCGGAGTGGCTTAAGTATGTTATGTGAGTCACGTCGTGCAGTTTGCTGTGCGGGTGACTGATATTAATAAGATGAAATGACTCAATCGCGACATAGCAATAAACAAGTTTATTTGGAGCAAATGAACTCAACCGATTCGACGAACCAGTGCAACATATGAACAATTCAGAATTTGTCAATTTATCAGTTATTGTTGAGCAATATGGACGGCCCAGTAAAGCGAGATCATTATGATTGGATGATAAATGCTTTGTTGAATGGTGTACTGGCACAATAAACGTAAAGGGAAAACGTTTTCATGTCGGCTTGATTTCTTGTATCACGCATCAGCTGCTTGATGAATCTCATTATTGCCGAACATTAGTGAAATCTTCGCAGCGTACGATCATTCCAGATCATGGCAAAACTATCTTAAACTTCACTGCGATGCAGCTGATGATGGAAGTCCCATATGTCATTTTTATGCGGACGTTGGCTATTTGAATGTTTCTGTGAATGTCGCGGTTCAATTAAATGCGACGCAAGTTACATTACATATTTCATGCGGAGTTCGTTATATTGTTTTTCAGGCCAAACTGCCATTGATATACAGTTATTAAAGACTTTTATTAAACCGCTACAGGATGGAGCGAGCTGGCTCCGAAAACAGCTTTTCTTGCCATCCTTACTCATATTCATGACCCATGGTGACATTCGCCAGTTCGATGCGGTAACTCATAGCTGGATCTGTGATGGTCTTTTTGGATCAAATGACAAAGTACATTATTACTGTCACATAACTGCTGCGTAAATGGGGACCGACACAGTGCATGCAACATTCGGTTGTACATTGTTCGTGCAAAAAACATGAATTTCTGCTGAGTTATAAGATGATCACATGATTGTGTCAAGAATCTCAACAGCGTCAAACTAAAAAGTAAGTGTCATTCCAAACATCATGAATACATATACGACATTTTAGATAGGCCAGCTGCACTTTACCGTCTCAATGCAATTTCGCAATTCCAATTTAGAAAACCTCGTTAACAACTTCGCAGTGAAATATAACGATCGCATCATGATTGTTCGCCGATACGGCGATGATTCCCCTGATGCTCCTGAAACATTCATATTCCTTTCACGCAGAGGAATCTATGCCAACTAATACATAACTATTTAGTAAACGTTTATGAAGCTCAATCGCCATCGATTTCAAACGTTGTTGATCGCTGTCTCGAGAAGGTATCTCGGCCTACAACTACACGTACTGTCTGTTCCGAGCTTTTTGTCAGAATCACTACCAAAACCTGTATTTACGCAAACACGTGCTGCTGCTAGCTGATTTTATTGAGACTTTTGTGACGCAGCCATGTATGTGCACACAATGGATCTTACACTTTGCTTTTAATTACCGGAAACGTTTTAAGATGCATTCCTATCAAAAAATGAAAATTAAGTTGGCAGCTAGCGGTTTCACACCAACGACATGTTGGACCCTGTGACATTTGTCAACAACACTAACTTTGTGAAGGCATCGATGGTGTATATAATATCGATGATGAGTTCTGAGACTATTCACATTTGTTTACGAAATCAATGACGCGATGCAGGACCTCTTTACAAACAGAACCCCGAGAGTTACATGGATGAACATGATTTAAACTATCATCATTGCGTGCATTTAACGCGAATAACTAGCTCTCTCGTAGTTTCGTCAGACGTCAGGCGCAACTAAAATGTTATTTAATTTACCACAGGCTTGTTGTAGATTAAATCAATAAATTATTGGATGCAACAGAGGTAAATCAAACGCGATTTAAAAACCTGGTTGAGAACGGTTCTCATTTGGCCTGAAAATATTAATAAAATTACCGCCGAAAAAGAATTTCGCGTGCCGATCCACCTATATCAGTTATAATATCAAACGTCAGCTGTCCGCGCATATTTCTGTCTGTTAACAACAGTTCAGCTCCGAACCGATGACGTTGTATATCACGTGGATTCATGTTGGCTGCAATCACAGACGGACACGCATGAAAAACATTTTGGGTGGGAAACTTTAATATGAATCGATAAGAGGTTTATATTTACTGGAGATGTATTGCGGGTCTTAAAGTTAGAGACTGACGAACAAATAAATCAAAACACCTATTTTCAAGACAAATCATGTATATTTGGTGTTATTTACTCTAAATTAACATAAAGTTTTTTTTCCAGTTTAAATCAGATGAAAGGATTGATAAACAAACGCCTTGTAGATTCTAATTTATGGATGGAACTTTAATCTGATATTGTGGCAATACGGACAAAATGTTTTTATGTTTGGGCATACTTGTCCTTATGTTATTATTTTTGTGCTGCATAAATGTCAATCACATTAACTTTAAGTTCATACCATAGACTCGATCCCTTGCCTTTTGACAAACATGGTAATGATGTGATCTGGTTCACGCATAAACGCATTGGATACTGTCATACTAGAAAATGGTTAACCGATTTGTTACATGGATATCGATCTTACAAATGATGTATTTTTTATGTTAAAAACATGAAGTACGGACATGTTTTGAAAAAGTGAAATTCATGGATGCAGTTTTTACTTAGTTTAGCCGCTAGCCATTCCGACAGTTTTCCGATCACGAATTAGTAATGTATGGTCGTCCAGTGTATATAAGATAAACATACGAAAAGTGGCACTCTGCAGAAGATTACTGAAAGCCTTGAATAACGCAATACCTGTACCTATATACAATATTACATTAGTTGACCTCACACGGACAGCTCAGACATTCCAGCTGTAGAAACCACTTCTGCGTGTACTCCTGGGAACATTGTTTTATATGAGCACGACTAAGTTGGAAAACAATCTTAAAATAATCTGTGATTTCACCAACTTCTGATCCCAGTACAAGTCATATATGTCATATACGACCAAGAAAAATAGCTCTAACGTCTTTAATTTACTATTGAAATAAAGGAGTTATAGAGATATGCTGATTGATTTATTATTAAGCAGCTTGATCGGAAGCCAGACTGGTATACCGAGAACATTATATCAACACATGATTGTAACCGAGCGCTGAAAAGACTTTTTGGTGATAAGAGTAGAGAAGATTTATTGTTCAACAGTTCCGTCTCGGCCATTTAATCTTCCGTTGGCGAGTAGAATACAATAGTGTATGTACGACATGAAAAGAAAATAATGATTTTGACTATAGACCGGAAACTGGGGAAGAAACAGTAAATGTCACCATGTAATCACTGTTCTAGCAATACTGATAATTCTTGCAGGAAAAAGGACACATTAAATTACATTGATTCTAACGGATAAAAAAACTCTACTATATTATGCCTAAACATTAAAGTGTATGTAATGATACAAAGGAGGAGGGTATGATATAGTAACTAACACACATACTTTCAATCAATGTCCAACAAATTCTTGCAAACTAAAGGTTCGATAGAGATGGTATTTAAATTTAATATAGACCCAAACGCTCAAACAAATATTCGTTCTGACAAACCAACAACGGGAAACGAACGGTGATGCCATCTTATGGAGAGAGAGAGAGAGAGAGAGAGAGAGAGAGAGAGAGAGAGAGAGAGAGAGAGAGAGAGAGAGAGAGAGAGGCTAAAATAATTTTATACCATGCGCCGTTGTGAACAAATAACGACCGCGCACATCTTTGAAAAGGACAAAAGTATACAGACGCAGATTAAAACAATGTTTAGTGTGACGGCGTTGTAACAAATATTCCAAATAGATTTTCATGGCGTGATGATTGATTTATATGCATCTTCATAAACAAAGTCGCATTGTAGCACCTATCGGTTATTTCCATATTCAACCTACGAAGAAGATGACTTCAAGAAACTTTGGAACGACACCATTCACGTGTGTCAATTGAGATTGCAAGAAATTGATCGCTTTTATTACCGACGTATTTCGTTTTAATTTTCGGCAACTTTATCTACATCATATAAAGAGATATGAACATAACGTCAGCTACTGTATCCGTGTATGTCATGTCAGTTTTGTTCCAAGATTGGTGATGAAATCATATTTGTATCCCTTAAAGGGAAGAGTGTCTTCATACGATCGACACACTACTTCCCAAGATGTTTGTGGAACAAGTTATCTTCAACAGCATACTTTGTGCTGGAATGATCTAGGTGATTAGAGAAGTCTTGTATTGGATATGACACTTCCCAAATTAAATCATGTTTGTATATTCCATAAGATATATTGCTTTGCATATTTTCTCCTCAGAAATCAGAAAATCTGTATACAAAGTTACATGTACTCTTCAAAGTTACTGTCAACCAATTTCATTTAGTTAAACGAGGGATGTGTTGTATATCCGGCATAACTTTTAAAATTTGTTGATTGAAAAAAAGCCAACTTAAACACATGTGAAGGCAAATATCTGGCGATCTATCAAGAATACATTAGTTGCGACCAGACCACCATTAGTTAGATTTATGGAGAGACGCAAGTGTCATACTGCGTCTTGCCGATAACAGTGACTGTTCTTTATAGTGGGACTGTTGTTACTAATTAGAACCTTTGTTTATTCAGCAGACAGACTGACTACTAGAGACACGATAAAGTTCAATTTTCATGGGACAGTTGTCAAACTTGAGAAACCGCAGAAATTCTGTTACTTAAAACGACAAGGTCAGGCTTACCCAACTTTAGCGACTCTGAGGAAAGAGCGGCAAACGCATTTGATTCTGACTGGTCGGTGTATTTTCACACACAATTTCAATGAATTTAATATCGCCTTATCGAAATTAAAATTAGTCTAAAACGTTTCCTGCACGAGAACAGAGGGTAAAATAAAGAGTTGAGACTCCGAGTGAAATTTGAAAGAAATTCATTCGTAAAAAAGTGAGGTCCAGGCAATCCGCCAAATTTGTTGATGCGATTTACATAATTTTTGCTTTAGTATACAGGTCTTGCATGATTTCATTTAATACATTTGTATAATAATATGCTGTTGAATTATTGCGATGTTGAGTTATGCATAGGAAGTCTTACATTAATTCCGAGATAAGTTGACGTATTGTTTAATTTGTCATCTTGTTTGCATAATAGTTAGTTTCTAAGAAAAAGTTCATGCCTTACATTAGTTAATATGGTTTACGAGAATACATGTGAATTCACCGAATTTAGATTTCACATATGATTTACGAGTCAGTGTGTGTTGATTGGAGGGCTGAAATGTACTCCATTTATTTACTGTGTAAATTCAGACGGGGCCAGAATTCAAAGCCTCAAGTAAGGTGCGTTAATGTGTAAGGTCAAGGAGTAACGAATTAGCCATTCGACTAACTACGGTCATTTGAGGACATGTGGAGTCAATTAATAGCCTTATCATCTGTTTACCACCTATAGAAACATCTGATTTTCGAACCAGTGTTAATGAAAGTTCTCAACTCTATCAATTATAATGAGAAATTTAGGGTGCTGTTAAATTTCTTTACAAAGGGAGAAAATAGCTTTTTGGACGTATTGATGTTACGTAAATTCAGACGTATACTGAGGAAAGACACTAGAGGGAAGTGCAAGGAGACGTGAAATCCAGTCGTGAAATCCTGCATCGTGCTGACATTCTACGTGTTCAGAGTATATCTTGGGACGGATGGTAGAAAGTGTCAATGAGTCCAATTTCTGAACAGCAACAGAGGAAACAAACACTGAAGGCTATCAGGTTATGAAATCGTACAAGGCGTTGACTTCGATTGTGTCACCCGATCCAATGATGATCTAAAGCTATCAGTAACAGATTGGCTAATTTATTTAAATCTATTTTGAGTTTTTCTTGTATTTCAGTGAAAGTTTTATTTCTAAAGCAGAGCATATTATTAATGAAAATAATTTTTCATAATTGTTTATGTAATTGATTAAATTGTTTGTTTATCTTTATGGGGGCTTGTATTTGCTCAGTTCACTATATCTATTTCCATACTCGAACCGGGGTAACTATATCGAGGGTGGTCATCACTTAAATAACGCGTACCAAAAAGGGGTGGGTTATAGTATTTATTATTATATTTATACCACCTAGTGACAAGTGGACAATAATATATAATAACTGATAAATAACCATCATCATCATGATCATCACCATCCGCCTCATAACAAAGTGGGGCTTCGTTTGGGATTAGAACATTTTCATTCGAGTGAAGTAATCTGAGCATATATTGAAGACTGGCATAACAGAGAGAATAATAATTTCATTAGTATTATTAGAAGAAGGATCAGAGTAAATCGAGCCATTGTCTACTAGTTTTATATACATAAATATTTGTGCATGCGAATTTCCTGCAATTTCTTTTCATATTGCGATGAAATTATTGTAAGAATTGAGACATATACCTTTGCTGCCCGGTCATATTCTAAATTTGTGATGTAAAAGTTGGAGTATTGCCTACGTATTCTTTTGTGAGTCTTATTTAGGCAAGACTCCGTAGTAATAAATTACATCTTGTTAGTAGGTACACACTGCACTAATTTGGGGAGGCATTTCCCGCTGAGTGTGGCTGGATGTTTATTGATTTTGTCTGGTAAGAGGGACCGACTGAATTGAGTCAGGTTATACTAGCAACAAGAAAAATACGTTGCAAGGGTACGTTGCATTGTTAAAGACGTATTATTGTATAACGGGGCCCAGTTGGCTGAATTTGGATAGGGAACACACGGAACAATTATCAGCTGAACGAGAGAAAGACAGACGAGCAGCTGAACATGCAGCTGAACGAGAGAAAGAGAAAGACAGACAAACAGCTAAACCAGAGAAAGAGCTTAGAACTTGCCAGATTGCAGGCCGAGGAGAAAGCTTAGGAACGCGAACATGTGTTAGCTATGGAGAGACTGAGGATCGAAGCCGAGTTCAGGATGGTTTTAGATCTGAACGAACGTTCAGGGGCAACAAGTAGATGATTTGATGACAGACAACCAATAGAGATCACAATGCCCATGTTCAATGACAAGGACGAAATTGTTGACAACTTTCTGACACCGTTCAAAAGGTTGGCACTGGTTCATCAGCTACCCAGAGACCAGTGGGCTATCAATGTTTCGGCATTCTTACAGGGAGCTGCTAAATACGTCTACCACAATAGGACACCGGAAGAGATAGATGACCATGACGCTCTAAAGAAAGTGTTACTATGACATTATGAGCTGTCAGCGGAAAAATTCCAGAAACTTTTTAGAGACTCTTCGAAGAGGGCTACGCAAACACACGCGCAATTTCATAGTCGAGTACGCGTAATCTTTTATATGTGGATAAAAATGTCTGGCCCCACGCTAACGTATGAGGGCTTACTCGAGAAAATTTTGAAGGAACACGTCCTTAGTACTTACAGAAAAGACTTAATTGTGTTTTTGGCGGAGCGTGAATTCTCAACCTTGGATGAGATATGTGTAATAGCAGAGCGCTATGAAAGCGCGCACGCGCGTACAACCACTTGGAGTGGTACGGACCGACCTAGAAACGGTGAGTATAGAATGACCACTGAGGTGGCACCCCAAAGACGAAATGGTCAGAATTGTGGGAGGCCAGGGGCCGGAAATCGCAGCGAAGGAGATTTGTGTGGATCCGGAAAGACTCATGGGGTAGAGAAGGATACCTCAGGGAGGAAAGGTGAGCCAGTGTGTTATGGCTGCAACAGACAAGGCATGTCGTTAAGGACTGTAAAAAGTATCGTCCGACAATGATTAATTCGGTAACTTTGAATACTGTTAAGATGCGAGAAACAGTGGAGTTGACTAATACAGCGGTATCTAAGGTTAACGGTGAGAGGGCGACCGTACTGTATGATACCGTCTGCAGTTATCCGGCCTTGCTAGATAGTAGGTATGTCAAGCCTGTACATTACACAGGTGAAACAGTTCAAGTCCAGTTTGCTAACCGGACGAAGGATTCGCTTCCAGTCGTTAGCATTGATATTAATTCACTGTACGTAAAGGGACGAATTCAAGCAGCGTGTTTTTTGTGACTGTCTCATGACGTAATATTAGGGTGTAGGTATGTATTGCCCCAACCTAACCCTATGACGTGTACCCCTGTACATGTCGGGTCCGTTGAGATGAGGGCTATGAAGCAAAGGTCATTGTCACAGCCGTTAAGACCCACAACGTCTCCGATAGACAATTTGCTACCTGGCGAGTTGGAAAAACTTCAAAATGAAGACTTGTCTCTCAAAAAGCAGCTCAGGTACGCATAAGATGGGTCAGTACGGAAATTGCCAGATGGGGATGTGAAGTTCGCGACAACACGCGGTATTTTGTATCGGTACGCCACAAAAGGGATAGATATGTTCAAGTAAGTTGTGGCGCCCGTAGCGAAGCGATAAGTGCTTAGACTGGCACACGAGGGTCTTCATGGAAGCCACATGGGCGTAGCGAAGATCAGATATAGGTTGGTGAGGAAATTCTACTGGCCAAGTGTGGATAGAGGATGTTAGGAGGTTTTGTTTTTCGTGCGACAAGTGTCAGCGAATGGCACAAATGACCTCCGATAGCCCGGCGCCACTAGGAATAACCCCACTAATTGGACTTGGTAGGTTCACTTTGAAATTGCTGGATGAGAAACCAGTGAAGTAGAAATCATATCCGCTACCCTATTCAAAATTAGAAACTGTCCGAAAGGAAATTCAAGCTTAGGAGTTATAGAACCAGCTGAGTCGGCATATAGCTCTCCTGTTCTGTTGGTACAGAAGAAAGAAGGTACACAGATTTTGCGTCGATTACTGGAAGTTGAACAGGATCACTGAATTTCAGGTAGGACTTTTACCTGGGTCCATTTTGGCGCTAAATAGCCTAAAAGTGCTGGTGCGCCGTTAAAATTCAAGTAAACCTGGGTCCGTTTTTGCATGAGTGACCAATGCGAAATATTTTTGAAAAATCGATCTGTCTAAGGGATACTGGCAAATTTCAGTTCGAAGTGAAGACAGACCAAGACTTACCTTCGCAACTGCAGATGGGACATGCCAGTGGGTAGTCATGCCATTCGGGGTCCAGAATGCGTCTTCACCCGTATGACGCTTAAATTACTTGAACCATTTAAGGGGACTGGAGTTTCGAACTTAATTGACGATTTGCTCTTAACGACATCTACATGAAACGAACATATCATTTTGCTGAAAAACGTTTTAGAGCGACTTCGACAAACTGGACTGACCGCACGACCATCTAAGTACCATAAAGGGTTTCGGAAACTAACCTACCTAGGTCATACCCTTAGCGACGACACGTTGACCCCAGGTAGTGCAAAGTTCTACCAACTTAGGGACGCAGTACGACCGACCACTAAGATAGAAGTTCGATCTTTCTTGGAATTGGCAGAGTATTATCGACGATATGTTTGTAACTTCAGCGCTATTGCGAGCCCATTGACTGACTTGACTCGGGAAAAGCTTCGACGAAAGTAATATGGACAGAAGCATGTGAACGAGCATTTCAGACGTTAAAGGACAGACTGACGTCAGATGCAATAGTGAAATTGCCTGATGTGACAAGATTTTTTGTCCTATGTACGGACACATGTGATACAGGTTTAGGGGCAGTGTTATTGCAAGAGCATGTTCCCAGTTGCATATAGTAGCAGGAAATTGTCAACGACAGAACGTAATGATTTGCTATTATCTTTGGGATATCTAAATTCCAACGTTACCTGTATGGCCGAAAAATCATTTTGGAAACAGACCACCAACCACTCGCCTATTTAGCTCAAGCTAAGTTGATAAATGGACGATGAATGAGATGGTCATTATTTCTGCAACAACACCAAGTCCAGGTACGATATATTAAAGGAAATGAGAATGTAGGGGCTGACTGCTTAAATCAACTAAGAACTTCTGAGGTGAAGGGGTCACCTGAGGACGTGTAACGGAACCAGATTAGATCTTCAAACATTTGGAGAGTAAATTACCGATTTTACTATTTAAGGAGGGGACTTTGTGATGGAGCAAATTTCTGGCGGTTTAACAATAATGCATTAGTTGAGACCAGATAACCATTAGTTAGATTTATGGAGACAAGCGCGAATCATATCGCATTACTACAGTGTTCGGTAATGTCCTTTATAGGGCGAATTTTGTTTCTAATTAAACATGTGTTTATCCAGTAGCCAGACGGACTACCTGGGACACGGTAAACTTCATTTTCATGGTATTGTTGTCAAAATTGAGAAAACGCAGAAATTTGGTTACTGAAACTACCAGGTCAAGCTGACCCGACTTTGGCTCTTCTGAAAAAAAGGGCGGCGATATATTTGTTTCTGATTGGTTATGTCAAAATAAAGGTGTGCTAACGCCCACAAACACCTAGATTTTATATCGTCTCATCGAGAATTGCAATTAGTATATATATAATGCTTTGCTGAACCTATAGGTATTTGCATGAATTTGTTTATTATACACGTATAACAATGTGCTTTTGAATTTTAGCGATGTTGCGTTATGCATAGGACGTCGTACATTAATTCTTAGATACGTTTGACGAATTGTTTAATTTGTTGTTGTGTTTGCATAAACACTAGGTTGAGTTAGGCATAGGAAATCTTACATTAATCTTTGGATAAATTTGACGAATTTTTTGAAAATTTGATGTCTTGTTTGCATAAGAATTAGGATCTAAGAATTCAATGCATTGCATTAGCTAATATGATTACGAGAATCCGTGTGAATTCACCGAATTGAGATTTCACGTATGATTAAGAGTAAGTGTGTATTTATTGAAAGGCTGTAATGTATTCCTTTTATTTGCTGTGTAAATTGAGGCTGGCAGAACCGCAAGCCTGGTGCATTAATGTGTAAGGTCAAGGCATAATGAATTAGCCATTCGACTAATTAGGGTCATTTTAGGACATGAGTAGTCGATTAATAGCATTATCATATGTTTACTACTGTTTGAAATATATGATAACGAGCATGGTTAACGCAAGGTCCCCCACCCTCCCAGGTATCATATAGATCGGGAAATTTTGGTTGTCTTTTTATCTTCATTTAAAAGGGAGAAAATAGGTTTTGGGACGTATGATGTGACGTTACCCTGAGACGTATTCTGAGGACAAAATAAACGGAAGTGCAGTATGACGAATAATCCCGTGACGCAATTCTGCCACGTACTAATTTCTAAACGTGTTCTGAGAGTATCCTGAGACGGATGGTATTCTTCTAAAAGCAGAGTATATTCCTAATGTAAGGACCTTTCACAATTATTTTATACAATTGATTAAATTGTTTGTTCATCTGTACGGGGGCTTGTCTTTGTTTGTTCAATATATCTGCTCAGATCTCAGATCTCTCTCTCTCTCTCTCTCTCTCTCTCTCTCTCTCTCTCTCTCTCTCTCTCTATATATATATATATATATATATATATATATATATATATTTATATTTCCATCTATAAATTTCTCCACTTACACTTACTCGAACCGGTGTAATTATATTGTAACGTGCCAAGGGGTCAAGGTCAAATAAAATGGAATAGATGGACAACTCAACGTCTTTTTCAGTTACTAGATCTCCCCAGTGAATTGTAGTGTCAATAAATGGCGTGTTCACCACAATGGTCCTATTTAGATAATAAACACACAAAAGAAAACAAATATAAATAGTCAACACAGTTTATTATATGACTTCCAGGATTGTAAGTGTTTGCTCACAAACTTAAGGGCTCAAAATGCTGAAATATAATATTTACTAATTTTCAGAACATTTGTTTTGATAAAGCTTATTAAAACACAATTTTCAGTGGTATATTGCATGTAAAAGTCAGCATCAATGTTCCCTTTGTCCCAAATTAATCTTGTACACACACAACAACAACAATAACAAAAATAAGTTAGTATGTATCAAATGTGTTTGTATGACGTACCGAAGTGGTAAGGATATTTGTGCATCCAATCAATGTTCGGAACCAGACCCGGGTTTGTGTTTATAGCACAATGGTAAATGCGTTAGAGGCACAGTCTGGAACCGGATGTTAAGTGTGTCGCATTCTCGACTGAGACACAGTTTGTCGTTTTGAGCAACACAGTCTTGCGCAACCGGAAGTCAATAGTGTGCGCTTGAATTGAATGCGACAATGTGTGTCGTTTTGTGACAACAAAGTGAGTAGTAATAGGGGGCACTATAGCGTCAAGGGAAAATCCAGTCAAAAAGTGCTTGGGGCACTATGGCGTCAAGATTTATAGCGTCAAGAGAAAATCCAGTCAAAAACAGCTTGGGGCACTATAGCGTCAAAACAGCTTGGGGCACTATAGCGTCAAGGGAAATTGAACAGGGTGGGTCTGTATAGCGTCAAGGGAAATGGAACATAGTGGGTCTATATAGCGTCAAGGGAAAGATAACAAGGGAAATATAACATGGGAAATAAAACAAGGGAAAAAAGGGCGGCAATGAAAGCTACTATCTTTTCGAGACCTATGAGTGGCCCTGAAAAGGGCCGTTATGTGTAATGTTAACGTTGTCTTGTTAAGATAGAGGACATCTCACAGATCTTCTTCTCTTCCTTAAACTTCTCCTTACTGTGGGTCCATAGAAGAGAACTCTCTTCAAGCAACCTTGTCTTTCCACATAGACTCTTCTCTTCCAATAGGCTGTCTCCGTCATATGAATGACACTCCATGATGATCTGACATACATGGGTATGTCAGTCCTAAACAGCATACTTGACACAAGGGTTGACGATTCAACATTAGTCCACATCTTCTGATGAGAACAGGTGAAGCGAATGCCGTGTACTGCGGTTATTTATAGGGGAAGAGCGGATTGAAACGGATTGAGTGTATCCACCAATCCAAACGTGCGTTACAAAAGTCAGGTACAGCCATCCAATCGGAAGAGAGCAGTCTGTGACGTCACCTTTTCTATATAGAGGTACTAGCGCCTGTGCGCAGTCAATCGATTCAAGAGAGTTGTCAATCATGGCGGACATTAAGAAGACAATGAATTGGAGTGAGACAGGAGTAGAGACAGCAAGTCATGGACCAACAGTGACTACTAAAGTCATGACAAATCTACATCCAGAAGAAGTTGATTTTAACTGGGATATTGTGGATTTTTTAACATCGCAAGAATTTATTCCGGAACCTTCGTTGCCTTCTGTATCTTCTTATGGACACGTCGATGATTTTAAGCAGAGACAAAAAGAAGCATTGGAGCGATTTTTACAACAACAGACAGTAGAAGAACAAGCTTTTCTTATGCAACAGCAGGAAGAAGAAGAAGAAAGAAGAAAACACCAGGAAGAAACAGTAGCAGCAGCAGCAGCAACGGAGAAGAATGAAGACCAAGGACAGAAAGAAAATAGTGAAAATCAAACGGTCACGACGGTACTTTTAGATATTTTAGCTGAGTTAAGGAGTCTGAAACAAATGTATCAGACTTCTTTATCACGACCGAAGAGAAAAAGACCTTCTCGAGCGAAACAACCCGATCTCTCTGTGACTACGTCTACCTTACCACCGTTAGTGATTTCTACCAAATCATTGACAGGAACCACCAGTCCCGAAGTAGGCCTTGGCCGTGGCAAAGGCTTAAGACAGCTCAAGAGGATTTCGTCCCGTTTCTGAGTTTGTTTTGTTTTAAACACACAAAACACCAACGGTCCTTTTCAGGGCCACTCCAATTATTTCGAAAAGAAATACTATGTCAATTGCCTATTTCAATGAAAACTCAAAAGTCCTTTTTATTATATTTTTTTAAAAACCCATGATGTACGTGTGAGTGAAGGAATGTGTGAGTGTAGGTAATTATACTATCAAATCAAAACCAAGAGACACTTACGTTTTTTCTCTCTGGTGTATTCTAGTACAAACGTCACAATTCAATATCACAACATAACACAAGACCACTTTAAAAAAGTTCATAGGTTTTCTTTTCACTCTTTCTGTTTTTTCATTTTTTTTACTGTCACAGCTTTTTCTTTTTCTTCCTCTTCACTTTCGTTTCGTCTTCTTTTCTTGTCTTTGTGAACGTGTCGGGGTTCTTCCTTGGGGGAGGGTACCTCTTCCTCCTCCTGTTCAGAATTTCTTTCCTCCTCCTCCTTCTCCTCCTCCTCCTCCTGCTCCTGTTGTTTCTTAGGGCAGTTTGGAGACCAATGTCCTTTCTCTTTGCAATAATAACAGGTATCTTGACTTTTGTCTCTATTGGTACCTTTTTTCTTTTTGTCACGATCTGAACATTCTGTAGCCCAATGTCCTTTCTTCTTACAGATATAGCAAGTATATTGACTTTTATCTCGATAGGAGGGAGAGTAGGCCGTCGGCTGGTCTGACGAAAACTTTCGTATGACCCCACGTAAAGCTCTAATGAGAAGTTCCATTTCTGTAGGTTCTTTCATCGTTCTGGTCAATGTGAGAGTGAAATGAATACTGAAAGGTTAGACACTAACCCTTTATATATGCACGGATCGAACATGAATATATAGGGGTTATGGTCTTTAAAAGGTAGTCATTTGACTTTTTGCAGACAAGATGAAAAGACCACATCATGTTGTGGAGAAAGGAAAAGACAGTAAGAGACAGAAACGTAATGTATCGCCTAGCACAGTAGCTGAAGTCTTGGCTCAAATTCATGCCAGTGATTTTGAAGATGACATGAGTGAGCCCGAATCTACACCCAGACAATCGACTTCCAAGCAAAGTGCACCACCCTTAGTAAACCCTGAAAATTACTATCACATTCGAGAGACAGAAAAGCGTTCCTCTCGAAAATTTAAAACATCGGCTTACACGTATGCCGTAAAGTTTAAAGATTTCAAGGCCAATGTACCTTTGGAGAATACAGAAGGGTTCATTACCGAGGTGTGTGATTCTGTGTTAACTGCATTGAAATAGCAATGTCAAGCTAAAGAAGACGATCGCTTGAGACTTTCTATTCATCACGATAATTTAAAGTCTCCCGTTTGGATCGAGTTTACTAACCCATCACAATTAACACCTTCCAAAGTCATTGACAAAATTCAACATGTGCAACAATCCAATGACAAGTTTCACATCGCCGACGGAAAAGCCACACTGTTCATGACCCACGTGTCTCTTCCCCAGGGGACAGGACGCAAAAAAGTATTATTGGTCGACAGCCTTCGCAACATGAAGCGAAGCCTCGTCCAAATTAACAATCCTCAAGACCAGATGTGTTTAGCCCGTGCCATCGTCGTGGGACGAACGTATACCAACAAAAACGATACGGCAGAATGGAAAAGAGCCTGGAAAACTATTCAACAATCGGACCGAGCCAAACAAAGAAGTGAAGCAGAACTCCTGTTACAGCAAGCAGGGATATCCAAAGACACCCCTTGTGGCATTCCAGAAATGCAACAATTGCAAGACGTCTTGGCTCCTCGTTACACCTTGAAAGTACACCCTCAAGAAGTGCGTGGTCCACTTTTGTTTCGAGGCCACGATTTCAAAGACGGAAAATACATTCACGTCTATCATCACGATGGTCATTTTGATACCATTACCAGTATCACTGGATTTCTGAAATACAGTTACTACTGTGAAAAATGTGACTATGGTTATAACAATCGAGAACAACACAAGCATTGTGGATCAAAATGTGGGGGATGTTTGGCCTCACAACCTTGTCTGGACCAAGGACAAGAAAGAGTGCATTGCCCTGTGTGTCAGCGCACTTTTGTCAGTCCTACCTGTTACCAACAACATTTGAAGATGCAAAGTTCACAGCAGAAAAGTGCTTGTCAACTCCTGAAATTGTGCCCTACTTGTGGACAAGGCATACGTACCAATAGTGCCAAGTTACACGTTTGTCGAGGGAAGAAACGATGTCACATTTGTCGCCAAATTGTGGACTTGGAGCACGAATGCTTCATTCAAAAATATCAACCCCAACCAAAAGATACCCAGAAGAAAGGGAATTTTATCTTTTTTGATTTCGAATGCATGCAAGAAACTGGTATTCACATTCCTAATTTCTGCGTGGCTCACCGTGCGTGCGAGCAGTGCATCCAAGAACCTATCTTTAGTCATTGCCTTTACTGCAGCAAGATTCCTGGAGGACGTGAAAAAATCTTTCGAGGGTCAAATACGCTAGCCGATTTTGCCCAATGGATCCTAAACCCCATCGACGAAACGTGGAGTCCAGAAGACATCGAACGTTACGGAGAGTGTCATTGCCATGCCACGGTCATGGCTCACAATTTCTCTGGATACGATGGGCAATTTCTGCTTAGATACTATGCGGAACAAAGTACCGAACGGCCTCAAGTGACTTTGAACGGAGCCAAAATCATTTCTATGCAAGTAGGACAAGTACAGTTTAAAGATTCGATGTGTTACTTGGCCATGCCTTTGAGTCGCATGCCTAAAACGTTTGGAATGACAGAAATGGCCAAAGGTTATTTTCCACACTTTTTTAATACCGAAGCCAATCAACATGCCATTCTACCCCATTTGCCTGAGGTTGACGACTACGACCCCGACAACATGCGCACCGAACAACGAGAAGCTTTCCATGCTTGGTACCAGACTCACGCCTCGAACCCCTTTGACTTTCAAGAAGAAATGTTAAAGTATTGTCGATCTGACGTGGACATTTTACGACGCTGTTGTGGAAAATTTCGAGAACTGTTCATGGAATACGGAGGGATCGATCCTTTGAAAGAAGCTTGTACCATCGCCAAAGCATGTTCCTTAGTGTACCGAAAACGCTTTATGCCCGAAAATACTCTAGCGGTCATATGTCCTCAAACGACAAATTATGTCAAACGTCAATACTCGGTTAAAATCCTACGCTGGCTCCATTACTTGTGCGACAAGGAAGACAAATGGATCCAACACGCTCGCAACGGAGGAGGCGAAAAGACCATCGGAACGTATTCGGTAGATGGTTGGGACTTAGAAAACCCTCAGATCGTGTACGAGTTTAACGGATGTTTATTTCACGGATGTCCCCTATGCTACCCTCAGCGTAACACCAAAAATCAGTTTTTACAACGAACTATGGAAGATTTGTACCAGACCACTTGTCAACGACGTTTGAAGTTAGAACAACAAGGATACCAGGTAGTGGAAATGTGGAAACACGAGTACGATCTGCATTTCAAAACCGATCCCGAGTTTAAACGCATCGTAGAAAGTTACAAGTGGGTGGACCCATTGAACCCTCGGGATAGTTTGTACGGAGGACGAACGAATGCTACTTGTTTGCTGTACCAAGCGGATGAAGAGAAAGGAGAAGAAATCAAATACTTGGACGTGTGTTCGCTGTATCCTTACGTGTGCAAATATTGTCACTTTCCCGTAGGGCATCCAGAACTGATTACAGAACACATTGACTTGGACCACATTCGTCAGTACGAAGGATTGATCAAGTGCAAAGTCTTACCTCCCACAGACTTGTACCATCCCGTTCTACCTCACCATTGCCAAGGAAAACTGATGTTTCCTTTGTGTCGCACATGTGCCGAAACGTGCAACCAAGACCAACCTTGTCAGCACACTCAGGAAGAACGTGCCTTGACAGGAACGTGGGTGAGCGTGGAATTGTTTAAAGCTCTGGACCTGGGTTACCAACTGTTAGAAGTGTACGAAATTTATCACTTTCCCAAGACACAACAATACCGCAAGGGCGACGAGACACAGAAAGGTATTTTTGCAGACTACGTGGATGCCTTTTTAAAACTAAAACAAGAAGCTAGCGGCTGTCCGACCTGGTGCCACACTCCCGAAGACCAAAATATATTCAAAGAAAAATATCGGGAGCAGGAAGGCATCACTTTAGACCACATCGAGAAAAACGAAGGAAGGCGATCGTTTGCCAAAGTGATGCTCCATTGTTTGTGGGGTAAAATGGCACAACGACCGTCTTTACCCAAGACGGAGTATTTGTCCGAACCTTCCCGCTACTTCCAGATGATTCACGACCCAACCAAAGTCATGAAACACGTGGACGTCATTCGTGAGGACTTGATCTTAGTCAATTACGAAGAAGAACTAGACTTTGTAGAAGCCGACAAATTTGGAAATGTCATCATTGCGGCTTACGTGACAGCCCACGCTCGTTTAAAATTGTATGAAGTGTTAGAACTGTTAGGAGATCGTGTGTTGTATTTTGACACGGACAGTTGCATCTACATTCACCGACCGAACCAGTGTAACCCTGTCATCGAAGGAGACCGTTTAGGAGCCTGGACCGATGAACATCCCGATGACAAGATTCTATGTTTTGCAAGTGGCGGTCCTAAAAATTACGGCTACGAATACCGAGACCCACAAGGAGAAATGCACACCGAATGTAAAGTGAAAGGATTGACTCTCAATTATCGCACCAGTCGAGTGGTGAACTTTAACGTGCTACAAGAAGCCTTACAGTCGGGACAGGATGAAACGTTTCAAGTGACTACCCACGAACCGCACAAGATTGTCCATTTACCCACACACCAAATCGTTAGCCGACCTTTGGAAAAAGTATATCAAATCGTGTACCAAAAAAGAGTACGACTTCCCAATCACTTCACTCTCCCGTACGGTCACGTCGAAATTGGGCAGCATATAAAAAGGGACATTGTCCAAGACCAATAGTTCATTGTGACTAACACAGCCAAGCGAAAAGAAGATGAATCCATTTAAACAGACATCATTCAAGTTTGGGGATTGTAAAACAAATGGACCTTTCCAGAGTGTGAAAAGTACTGGATTGATAAGACCCATGCATTGCAACGGAAGTTGTCCGGAAGGAAACTGTAAGTGTCCTTGCGGTATGCACTGTAATTGCGTTACAGAGTGCGATGGTGAACCCTACGATTGTAGTGATGCCAGACGCTGTGACGTTAGCGATTCAGCTGGATATCGTGGGAACGTTGCTATGACTACTACCCCTATATCTACCGTGGAAAGTGATGCTGTGCGTGTCAAACCTGAGGGATGCGAAAGCGGTGCCACACGTTATCGTGGACTCCTAGGAATTTCACCGTACCTGCATCGAACAGAAGTGATGAGAGTCGAATATTCGTTCCCGACGAGTTTGCCTAAATATTGTCATTTCAAAAGTCGATTCCAAACCTTCAAAGATAAATGGCCAAAATATCTGCCTGGACCAACTCCTGAAGAATTAGCCAGAGCCGGATTTTTCTACTTGGGCGAAGGGGATAAAGTCAAGTGTTTCAGTTGTGGTGTATCCATTTACGAGTGGGAACAGAAAGATTCCGCTTACTTGGAACATGCTCGATGGTCTCCGAATTGTCAATACCTACCTTTAGTGGGACCTAGTGATTGGAAGTGACACTACTACTCCATGGCGTGTAACACACCTAGACCAGTATATAAACCCTCTCTAAAACATTATATTCAAGGATTACCACACGAATTGCAAGAGAAGATCTACAAGGACGTTTGGCAAGGTCTTGTTAAAGAAAAATCGCAATGGGTGACTGTAGAACTTTTGTGTCGTGAAATTCACAAGAGGCAAGTGACAAAAATTACCCAACGTGTTAGATTTCTCTGGATTAAGGGTATTTTTTTGCTCTGTTACCAATTTACTACGTTTACCTCTGAAGATGCTTTAATCCTTCTTAACCGTTACCCTGAATGGCAGTGGGACGAAATTACACGTTATATTAATCACTTTCGCTTTTGGAGCAAATTTAATTCTATGTTTAATTCTGGGTTGAATCTACACTGATAGTCTTCGACCTAAAAAAGAAGTATAAAAGAGAACGACCATGCCACAACCTTTATCATTGGTGATCCAACAGATTCCGTGGAAGGATATCAATGAGAAGATTCACACGGTGAAAGATTACGAACACTTATTACAAGAACTATCCCCTATGAATTGGGGTCGACGTGTCGTGTATGTTTTAGTGACTTGCTTTCTGGGATTTCGTTAACCTGCCGATTCCTTGTGGACACTTTACGAACACTACCTATCAAAAAAATAAGACAGTATGGTGGTTCCTTTAAATGTCCACGAGAGACTTATTCTGTTCAAAGCCTTACGCTTTCATCTGGATACGTCTCGACCTTTCCAAGAAAAAAAGATTCGTCAACTTTTACGTACGGAAGCAGTGTACGAAGATGTGTGTGTAGCTTGTGATTTACATCCTCATTGGACAGATGTACGTGACTGGAAAAGTTGGGATTTTGAGGCTTGGACAAACGAAGTATCCCATTATGCCCAAGCGTTGTGTTCCTAAAATTCATTGTCGTGTGAAAAAAGTCACTTTTAATCCTGTGTTAGTAACAGTACCAGAAGAAGAAAAAGAAAAAGAATCTATCACCCAAGACAATCCTTCTGTTCAAGACAGAACTGTCATGGACATACCCCCACAAAGACCCTTTCGAGAAGACACCTATGTGACTGTACCCCCTGTAGAGGAGACTATAAGAACATTACATACTACCTCTAGGACACCTTCGTTACCCAAACCACGTTGTACAGTGACTTGTTTATATTCCACTTTGATCGTTTGCCTAGGTATTTTATTCCTGTATTTATCCATTTGGCTTTTATGTTTTCGTGTTGTTCAAATTTAAACATGCATTCAAATAAACGAGTCTTGAAAAAAGTATAAAAACCTCTTGTCTTGTCTGTTTTTGTGTCAATACTGACATACCACTACACGACTATGGCTCACTCTACTCTTTCTACTACTCCTTCCTCCTCCACATTCAAAGTCATTGACGAACACTTAGATCAGGCTAGTTGGAAAGCCTTGTATCTTCGTCATCCTTTTAACATGTTAGTTGCTGGACCGAGCGGTTCAGGCAAAACCGAATTTGTCAAACGTTTGATCGAACATAAACATCATTTGATTGATCGTCCACCTCAAAGCATCGTGTGGTGTTACAAAGAGTGGCAATCGGCATACAGCCTCTTGCAAGAAAGTCAAGGTGATTCCATTGTGTTTGTAGCAGGTATTCCTAAAGAAGACGAGGGAATCGTGTCTGACCCTAGTCAAACTCATTGGGTTATTTTTGACGACATGTTAGGAGAAGACGAAGAAGAAATTAAACTGTGGTTTACACGTAAAGGGCATCATCGTAATGCCAGTGTCATTTACATTACACAAAATTTATTTCAACAAAGTAAAGGCCATCGTACCATTAGTCTCAATGCTCATTACGTGGTCTTGTTTAAAAGTCCTCGAGATAAATCACAAGTGCAAGTTTTAGCCAAACAGTTAGGAACACCTTGGCTAACTCATGCGTACGATGATGCCACTCAAACGCCACACGCCTATTTACTCGTGGATTTAAAACCCACTACCCCTGATTATTTGCGATTTCGTACCGATTCGTTTCACGACTGGTGTCAAGACGGAGGACCTGTCGTGTACACGTCCTCCTCGTCGACATAACACTATGAAGCACTAAAAAAATCTATAAAAACCTTGGGTTACTTTGACCTGGTCTCATACATCGTCAACATGACGTCCCTTCAGTCTCATCTTCCGATCAAATTGATTCGTGCCTTGTACGGCATCAGTCGCGAAAAAAATCCACAAAGACGTGCTCACGTCTTAGAAGCCAGTCTCAAAGAAGTCTTACGATGGTTTACGGTGACAGCACGTCAAATACTGCAAGGCATCATTCACATTCCACATCAAACCAAACGCTTTTTTGACGGAAACAAAGTAGCCTTGACGCAACTGGCCAATCCTCGCATTGACACTCACACCAAAAAGCAAATCATATTGAAACCTGGAGGTAGTGGTTCCTTAGGAGGTGTCATCATTCGTTCCCTTTTAAAATGGGATCCCAATACTCCCAAAGTTCACCCCAAGAAGAAAACAAAAAAAGCCAAACAAACCCCTAAGAAAAAGAACAAGGGTACCAAGACCAAAGCACAGAAAAAGAAAAGTCCACAGAAAAAAGCGGTCACCCGCAAAAGAGGCACTTCGGCCAGGACACAACCTTACCTTCGTCAACCACGACCTGTAAGAAAAGATCTACAAGGACGTTTGGCAGGGACTACGTTGCCAGTAGCCTCAGGGGCTGCCACTTCTCCGTTGCGGGTGATGCCAGCCAAACCCAATTTGACACCCGTTTTTCCTAATTTGATGAAACATTGGAAATCTGCGTCTCCCAAAACGTCTCCTCCACCGGAGACACCTTCGTCCACATTAGCGTCAGTAGCAGCTGCTCATAAAGTACCTGCCCCAAAAGTCAAAGTCCAAGAAAGATCTGGCATGTTAAAGAGTTTACTAGATTTGTCCAAACAAGAACTGTCCCGATTGAGTCCATTGCGAACTCCTTCACGACGTGTGTTACCTGCCATGAAGTTGATACGACGCAAAGATAATCAGTGGCGACGCATTCCAGTATAAAAATATGACTTGAAAACCACGACGTCAATCAGTATTTTTTCTGTACCACTGATGAACACTCAAGGATGCCTCCTCAAAAACGTGCACACCATCACCCTCGACGTTCTACCGTCCAAAAAGGAAAAGGAAAAAGACAATCTCGTCATCCTACCAAATGCTCAAAAACCAAACAACGACGTCCTCCCGTAAAAAGACACAGTCATCCAAAGAAAAAGAGAAGTCATCAAAGGGGAGGCATATTTATTGGTCTTATTAAAGGTATGCAGAAACTAGACAAAGCAGCTAATAACCGAACTGGTATCTTTAGCCCTGCTTTTGAGGATTTAGCGAAGCATGCCGTTACCTTTTGGAGAAGCCAATAGAAAAAAGAAGATAAAAGAGGGTGTGTACCAAGTCTTTGACATCAGTGTATTTCTGGAACGAACAAGCAAAGATGTCACCTCGCAAAAAACATTCTTATTCACCCCACAAAGGAAAGAAAAGGAAAGGACTACCTCCTCGTTTAGCCAAACACGGAGACGTGTTGTCCGTCCTGTCCAAAGCCTATCCGCCCATGCGAAAACAAATCATTAAAACAGCCTCCAAAGATGTCATCGATACTGTGTGTGAATGTTGTTTGAATGTTTTGAAAGGCACGATACCTTTGTCTCCACACCAGAAAAAATGCTTCGCCAAACATCGACACGTTCTTCGTCAAATGGTTCAAAAGAAAATATCCGTCCGTCAAAAGAAAAAGATGTTGGTGCAACGCGGAGGATTTTTACCCATTCTTGCTCCTATGTTGACAAGCTTAATACCAGGTTTGATACAAGGGATGACCCAAGGGTTAACTCAAGGAATGGGTAGAAGATAAAAGGACCCTATGGAGCACCACAATCTCAGACATAACCTTTGAAAGCCCATGGAAGGAGGAAAACTAACTTTGGTTCCTTACAAACGATGGGTGGAATACCATCATTGGCAAGAACAACGATCCCCCCATTTACCACCCAATCCCAATTTGGCTGAGATGTCGCAATTACAACACGAATTGCAATCCTTGATCCATCGTCACGATTTATCCGAAACCGAAAAATCACAAAAGTACGGTCAACTCTTGAAACGGCTACAACTCTTTCATCAGAAAGCTGTGGAACAAACAGCTCAACCGACTTTGTCCGATTTTAAGGCTCTAATGAATAACCCGACACCCTCACCCTCACCCTCTACAGCAGTTAAAACAGACGTTACCCCACCATTACCCAAGGAAGAAGAACCCCATGATCTCTTTCAAACACCTACTGCTACTTCCATTCCGAGTAAGATTGCCACTTCCTTGTTAACCCCTTCCCCCACTCCCCCACGAGAAGAACTCAAAATTTGGGTTAAAAAGATGATGGCTACTCCTTCTTCGACAGATGTGAAAAAGAAAGAAAGGAAACCAGAAGTGAGAAAAGAAAAGAAGGCCAAAGAAGCTATCACATTACCTCCGCCACCACCATTACCCTCGACGTCAACTCCTGTGGCACATCGGACACGTAAAACCGTTTCCAAACAACCCGCATTTCGTCCCACCTAAAGGAATATCCTCGAAGAGTGGGTACCTTATTAACAAAAACCATGGAGAAGGTATTAGCCAGCATTTACTACGATCCAGCTCACCCTGCAGGTTACGGACGCATTCAGAAATTGTATCGTGCTGCCAAAACTCGCCTGAAAAAGCTCCGTTTACCAGCAGTACAACGATGGTTAAAAGAACAAGCGACGTACACTTTACACAAACCCATCCGACGAAAATTTCACAGAAGTCGCACTCAAGTGGAAGGCATCGATCATCAATGGCAAGCCGATTTAGCTGATGTCTCTCATTTAGCCACCTACAATCGTGGTTACAAATATTTGTTTTGTGTCATCGACGTCTTTTCTAAATTTGCCTGGGTCGTACCATTGACATCCAAATCGAGCGGAGAGTTAGTACGAGCTTTGCAACTGGTGTTGAAACAAAGTGGTCGTCACCCTCTTCGATGGCAAACCGACAAAGGCACCGAATTTCTGAACCAAGCTTTCCAACGAGAATTAAAAAAACGTGACATTCATTTTTTCACCACCGAAAATCCTGAAACCAAAGCCAGTATCGTGGAACGTTTTCAACGTACCTTGAAAGAACGCATGTGGAAATATTTTACGCATCAACACACTCTCAAGTACATCGACGTCTTACCACACTTAGTCCAAGCCTACAATCAATCTTACCATAGAAGCATTGGACGTGCCCCACAAGAGGTGACACCTGACAACGAAGTGACTGTTTTTGAGCGTCTGTTTGGTACGTCCCAGACGAGGGTTGTCCCCAAAAAAGGTAGAGAAGTGTTAACCCCGGGAGATTGGGTACGCATTGGCAAAACCAAACGCACTTTCGACAAAGGTTACTTACCCAACTGGACCACCGAATTGTTTCGTGTTACTGGACGAGTGCGCGATCGTCATCCTACCGTCTATAAATTGGAAGACATGAACGGAGAAGTATTAAAAGGAACGTTTTACTTGCCTGAGTTACAACGTGTCACCAAAAAAGAAGACGACGTGTACGACATTGAAAGCATTCTCGAACGAAGAACCCGTAAAGTAGGAAAACGTCGTGTCAAAGAAGTCAAAGTACGTTGGAAAGGATATCCTCCTAGTTTTGATTCTTGGATTGACGCTGCCCAAGTCATCGACTATAAAAAGAAGTGACCATCATGCCCTTCAATACAGCTTCAGCAACCACAGTGACTACTCCTTCACCTACATCATCTCTGCAAGATTTACAAAAGCAACCCTTGTGGGTGTGGTGTGGAGAACGTGTCCCTAAAACGCAAATCGTTTTTTTCTGTCAAATCTTTGTGGTATATTGTGTCATTGGTGCAGCCATTGCTAATCTGAGTTTGCAACAAGGAGAAAACAATTGTGGACCATTTTACTCAGCAGTTGCATCGGGTATCTTCTTCCCAATCCTTCCCTGAAATACTCTTACAACGGGAACAACAGTAACAATATTGGGAGTCTGTCGGCCAACGTTAGTCCTCCTGACAGTCACCCTTCCAATCACAATCCTCTTTTAGACACTCCTTTAACCTCTAGTGACTCCTCGGACAGAAGAACATTGGAAATATGAACAACACTATTAACCAATTTTACTTAACGTTACCCAGTGACAGTTCCATGGAGGTGTTTCCTAACAACACATTGTGTTGTTACACGTCTAAATTACCTCAAGCCATGCATTTGGATCAAGATGATCACTGGGAAGCAGCTTTAGTGGAAATAATACACCCGACACAAATCAAAAACATCATCGAAAATCAAAACTTTTTCACAGTTGAAGTGTACGACAAGCAATTGCAACAAGCCTTAGATGAACGAGGTATCACTGGCATTGACAACAAGAAATCAGATGGACCCACAACTAAACAACTGTCCACTCATGTGTTGACCATTCCTGCAGGCTACTATTTTAGCGGTCAACATTTAGTGACTACGATTGCAAGCAAGTTCAATGTTGTGTTTGGTAAACCCCTGGACAAAATCAGAGAAAGTGTTACCTTTGAGTACATTAAAGTGGCTCGCCGCTTCATGATCAAATTTTCAGAGAAGAAAATAATAGCCATTACCTTTTGTCCTGAATTGTTTGATATCTTAGGTGGAGACCTCAAGATGCTCCCGAACAAAAAAGAAATACCAGGCATATCCAGTAACTTGGATTTTACCAAATATTTTCGATCCCCTGTAGAAATGAACCAAGGACTCAATTTGATGTTTGTGTACTCCGATGTGGTGGAGTACAACGTGGTAGGACACACCTCTGTACCGTTACTACGTGTCATTCCTTTCAAAGTAGATACTACTACCGCTGACGAGGAAGGTGGAAATACCTATCACGTTCACCGCGAATTTGTACATCCTCATTATTTGCCTGTCAGTAAGTCGTATTTCGACAGTGTCAACATTACTATAAAAGGAGAACTAGGTCAAAATATTCCATTTACCAAAGGGAAAGTCACAGTGAAACTCCATTTTCAAAAACGATTCTCCAACAACTGAAAAAGTGATGTATCCTGTGTACCAAGGAGTCACTCGACAACGAGGACATGGTTTAGGAGATATGTTTAAATCAGCCTTTCGTTCCGTGGTCCCTGTTTTAAAACCAATGGTGACACGAGGATTGCACACCTTAAAAGATGCCGCATTGACTCACGGCAAAGATTTTCTTTACAATGTTCTCATTGACAAACAAAACCCTAAAGAAGCTATTTTGAGAGCAGGCAAAAATGCCTTGCTTCAAACGGGTAAAGAAATTTTGGGTCGACGAGAAAGTCCTATAAATGCCCTGAACGGTACCGAGTCTGACATTCCTACTTCCCTGACGACACAGCAAGGACAAGGTAGAAAGCGTCGACGAAGACACCCTTTCAAAAGTCTCCGTACCTCTAAAGTTCGAAAGACAAAGAAAAAAAGAACCGCTCGAGACTTAGACATTTTTGATTATTAAAAGTGAAGGAAAAAAACATAAAGAAAAAATGATGCACCAAGAATCTTGTGCCTGTTCCAAGTCGGAACTGGATCTCTTTGCCATGCCACCCACGATGATGACCATGCAAAAAGCTCAATGGGTCGAATTTCATCCCGTCTCCTCTTTGACGGATTCAGCTCCCATCGAGTTTGAAATCAAAGGACAACCCGAAGATTACATCGATCTCAACAACAGTTACTTGTATTTGAAAGTGAAAGTAACCAAAACGGACAACACCAATCCAGGAGCCAATGATAGAGTAGCTCCTGTCAACAATTTCATGCATTCTTTGTTCAGCGATGTGGATTTGTACATGAATAACAAACTGATCAGCAGTAGCATGGATACTTACCCTTACCGAGCGTACCTCGAAAATCTCTTGACGTACGGAAAAGAAGCCAAGAACACTCATCTAGATGCTTGCGTGGTATGGAAACCTGACACCGCAGATAAGTTTAACGACACAGTCGTGACCGAAGTAGATGCTGATGGCAATGTTACCGATCCTCACAATGTGGGTTTTAACGACCGTCGAAAGAAAATTTTGCAGGGACGTAGTTTAGAACTGTTCGATCGTTTGCATTTGGACATGTGGTTTCAAGAGAAGTATTTGCTGAACGGAGTAGATATTCGCTTGAGACTGAATCGTAGTAGTGCTGCTTTCCATTTGATGGCTCATGTCAACGAATTCAAAACCATTATCCAAGAAGCCAGGTTATACGTACGTCGCGTGGAAGTGTTACCTAAAGTGGGAAATGATATCAGTCACACTTTGAGCAGAACGACAGCCAAGTATCCCATACGACGCGTGGAAGTCAAAACGTTCACCATTGCCGCTGGACTCCGATCTAAGATCGAAGATCATCTGTTCCAAGGACAGTTGCCCAAACGTTTATTCATTGGTATCGTCAGCAATGCAGCCCTCAACGGTACCCTCAATGAAAATCCTTTCCAGTTTAAGCACTGTGGAGTATCCAAAATTGAAGTCAGTCGCGATGGCAAAACTTTGTGTACCAGACCCTTCGAACCCGACTTTGGCGAACAGAAAAATTACTTGAGGTCGTACTTGTCGCTGTACGAAGCCACAGGACAGTTAGGAACCAACACCAGTCACGGTATTTCCTACGACGATTATGCAAGAGGTTACACTTTGTGGGCTTTTGATTTCACTCCAGACCAAGGCAGCGACGAGGGACATTTCCACCCTATAAAATCTGGGCAACTGCGTGTGGAACTTCAGTTTGCAGGAGCTCTTACCGAAACGGTGAATGTCATTCTGTATGCTGAATTCGATAAAACCATAGAAATCAACAGTTTGAGAGAAGTCATTCTAGACTATTAGACACTATGGTAGACCCTTGTCCTTCTTTGAATAGTGGAGAATCCATGGAATGGGAGGTTACAGAAAAAGCAGATCCCCAAGACCAAAAAGAAGAGGTAGTGATCATGCAATCCAGATGGCCAGAACAGGAACAACAGTTAGTGACTTGTTTTGCACAACACTTGGAAGATAAAATGAGGGACATGATTAAAAAAGATTGTTATGGATGTCAAATCGATCATCCCAGTCAAATTCAACACGATAAATGTATGATGATGAGTCAAGAAGAAAAATTGGATGATTATCTGAACGAAGCTTGGAGTCTCATCTCCGAAGAAGACGTGTTACTTCAGTGGTATAAAGGCTTACGTGATCATTCCTCTCCTCCATTGTTTGCTCGAGAAATCGATCGCATCGAAGCTCTCTTGGCCAAAAGTAAAGAGACGAAGCAAAGCATCAGTTACTTGTCAGACCGTTTCAAACAAAAAGTCTGGATTGAATTGATGACTTATCATCATCTGTGAAGAAAGGAGAGAAAAAAACAAGGCTACACAACAAAAAATGGATACTTGGGAACTTTATTATCTTTTGAACCGTAGTTCGTACACTGCTTCTTGGAATCCTGTGGTGTGTGCTAAAGATGAACTACCTCATCGCAAACCTCAAGAGAATCAAGCTTATGTCATCAACACAGACGACAGTCATCTTCCAGGAACTCACTGGGTAGCAGTCTCCTTTCCTCAAGAGGGATGTGCGGAGTATTTTGATTCGTATGGATTGCCTCCTTTCGAAGATGATATCATTGACTTTATGAGAAGAAATGCTCAGACGACACGATTCAATAATGTGAAATTACAAAGCACAGATTCTATGGTGTGTGGACAATATTGTATCTATTATCTGCATCATCGCAGTCTTGGATATTCTTTAGAACATTTAGTGACTTATTTTGATCGTCATTCGTCTCGAAACGATGACAAAGTAGATCGATGGTTTTGTGACCATTATGGCTATCTGTTGTCTTTAGCTAGGAAACGTAGTGTACATCAATCGCCCAATGACTTCCAACAGTGGAAATCTCAATTTAATTCACAACGTTGTCAACCATGTCAAAGATAATGTATTAGTGTTATGGAAGAAAAACATGTTTGTTCTTTGAAATAATGTTTGTTCTTTGAAATAATGTTTGTTATTTGAATAAAAATGTTGTGTTTTGAAAACCAATGCGTCTGTCGTTTGTTTTACATTTGTATTCATATAAATGCTCTTTGACTTTTCTTTCTATCCCTCACATCAAACTATCTAAACGTTTCAAAACCCTAAACCGCAGAGGGGTGTTTTCCATCACGTCCGCGCTTGAACCATATAAAGCAGGGGTAGTCTCCAGTCTGGCCATCCATTGTTTGACTCATCCTACTACGAAGATGTGCTCAAGACTAGCTAAGCTGAACGAAGCTTATGTCACTCTGCATCGTATCAGACACAATCTGATGCCAAAGCCTGAAGAGATTGAGAATGTAAGAATGCTACAAGTAACGGAAGACCTCATAGAAGAACTCTTCAGAGAGGAAATTCAAAAAGAGAAAGAAGAATGGACTGAGAAGTATCGACTTCAAAAGCAGCAGAGAGAGCAGAGAGAACAGCATCAGCAGCATCAGCAACAGCAACAACAGCAACAGGAACCAGACAGAAGTTTTGTCGACTGTCGTGTGGACACGAAAGAGTTCTCTTTCTCTTTCCGAAGAAGCAGACCCTATCGTGTAGCCAAACGAGGACGCAATCTTAGACGATAAAAGATTGTCATCTTTCCTCGTACACACAAACACAAAAAAACAGCCCTTTTCAGGGCTACCCAATATTCTCGAAAAGAATTAATCATTCAATTTGCTTATGGTATGTGAGGAAGTTAGAAAAAAATTAGAAGTGAGTCTATAATTACTGTCTCTTTTTACTTTTGTTTTGAAGTGCGTCTATAAGCACAACGTATTTTTTCAAAATAACTTGTTCAATGTATAATTAATATGAGTCAAGTATAAAAGTGAGTGAGTGTTTTATTTTAAAAGTCAGCTTGTTTTGATGATGATAGGAATAATGTAAGTTTTTTGGATCTAGGGGTGTTTTCCATCACGTCCGCGTGTTTTGGTAATGATAGGGATACTGTAAGATTTTTGGATCTAAGGGGTGTTTTCCATCACGTCCGCGCTTGAATTATATATAAAGAAGCACTCGTCAGTCTGGCTACCAACCAGTAATTATAAGGCAGCAAAACTCAGTGTCCCATGGTGGAATGAAGAAATTAAACTAACTAAACGATCCAAAATCAGAGCACTAAACAAATTCAAAAGATCAAATGTCACTACCCACTTTCAGGAATACAAAGACCTAGATCATAAATTAAAACAACTAATCAAAGATGCCAAAACAGAAACTTGGAAAGAGTACTGTGGTACACTAAACAACAAAACAACTACTAAAAAAGTATGGGATAAAATAAGAAGGATTAGGGGGAAAAAGACCACAAACACCCCTAAAATAAGTAACACCTCCAATGATAAAGAGCAAGCTGACTTACTAGCTCAACATTTCACTAGCATGAGCAATAACAGCAACCATACTATAGAATTTCAAAACCACAGAAACAATGAAGAAAAAACAAATAAGCAGATATTTAAAGACTTAGGACCTAAAGAATCCCCTTTAAACAATAAAATAACAAAATATGAATGGGATCAAGCACTGAAAACTAAAAAGGAAACCTCACCTGGGGAAGATAAAATAGGGTACATAGTATACAAACAACTACCACCTACCATAGTCAGTGAAATCATAAAATTCCTTAATAAAATATGGGACACAGGAAAGCTACCAAAAAAATGGAAACATGCGATAGTTATACCCATCCTCAAACCCAATAAAGATAGACATGACATCAACTCATATAGACCAATATCGTTAACGAACAACATATGCAAAATAATGGAAACAATAATTAACAACAGACTCAAGTCACATCTTACTAAACATAATCTACTATCAGAAAATCAATGTGGATTCAGAAACAAACGCTCCACCACAGACCAATTAGTAAGACTTGAAACCGCTATCAAACTAGCCTTCAACTCCAAACAAAAAGCGAACAGAAACTTAATTGCGGTATTTCTCGATCTCGAGAAAGCATTCGACCTAGTATGGACCAAAGGCCTTATAGCCAAATTAAATGATTATGGCATTACTGGGCGAATGTTTAACTTTATTAAAGATTTCTTAGCAAACCGCACTATAACAACTAGGGTAGGGGCAACATACTCTGAGACTCACTCCCTTGAAAACGGGACTCCACAAGGAAGTGTACTCAGCCCCACCCTCTTCAACATAATGATAAACGACTTAGATAAAAACTTGGCTACCAACAAAGTAGAACTATCCCAATTTGCGGATGATGGCGGCCTATGGAGACCAGGAAACCCCTCCAGCCGCAGAAACATCTATGAAATTCAAACCAGCCTAAATAATATTGGAAACTGGGCTAATAAATGGGGTTTCAAACTATCGCACCAAAACACGGTAGCTGTACTGTTCACCCCAAATAGGAAAAACATACAATATCCAAAACTAACCATACAAAATAAGGAAATAAAATTTGTAAAAGTAGCTAAATTTCTGGGTATGTATTACGACCAACACCTAACATGGGCACACCATATTGATGACCTAGTTAAACGATGCAATCAGGACTTAAACCTAATCAGAAGTCTTAAAGGGACACAATGGGGAGCTAATCAGGAAACATCACTAATGCTATATAGGGCACTAATAAGATCAAAACTAGATTACGGCTGTCAAATATACTCATCAGCCACAATAACGCAACTACAAAAACTAGATAGAATACAAAGAATAGCCCTAATAAAAAGCACTGGAGCCCTCAACTCCACCTCAACAGCTGAACTGCATGTAATAACGGGAGAATTGCCCCTACATCTGAGGCGGCAAGAACTCACTTTAAAGTATGCAGCGCGGCTGTCCAACCACCCCAAAACTCACCCCACCTTACTGGCCATAAATAAGACCAACATCCCTTACAGAAAAGGCCTAAAGCAAAAACTACCCATGGGAAAGTTAGTACATATATTAAAATCAACATTACCAGTGGAACTATTCCCATTAGAACCTAACATAGTGTACGAACACGAACCTTGGAACAACGTACAATCTAAAGTCAACACCTCCCTAACTCAAAAAGGCAACAAACAAAACCAGGAACTCAACTTAAAAATAGAAGCCTTAGAAATAATCAACACCCAGTACCACCAATATACAAAAATATACACGGATGGCTCCAAAATTACTAATCCATATAAAACAGCTGCAGCAATGGTCATACCAGAGCATAAAGTACAAATAGGCAGACGCCTCCCAGACTACTGCTCTATTTACACAGCTGAATTCTGGGCCATCCTAAAATCATTACAATGGATTGAAGAGTTCAAACCCAATAAGACAGTGATTATTAGTGACTCGCTAAGTGTCCTCTCTTCAATTCAAACAAACACCACTAAATGTAGGGAAGAGTTTCTCAATCAAATAAACACCAAACTAAAACAACTAAATACCAAAAATATTACTGTAGAATTCTTGTGGATCCCCTCCCACATTGAAATTAAAGGCAACGAAATGGCAGACAAACTAGCCAAAGAAAAACTAGGCGAACCAAATTTCGAGCCACTACAATATAGTCCTTCAGAACTATACAGTATAATAAATACGCAAATAGATAAAAAATGGCAAAACGATTGGGATACCAGTACAAAAGGGAGAGTGTTGTACACTACGGTTAAGGAAGTTAAAAGGAACATAAAACCGCCCAGGGGCTTACCAATAGAACAAACTATCATAAATAGAATAACTATAGGTAAAACCAGGCTGGCAAACAGCATGGGAAAATATATAGGACCCTTTCCTCATAACATAAACTGCTACAATTGTAACACCCCTGAAGATCTCCATCATATCTTCAACAATTGTACCAAAACCAAAAAAGAAAGGGACAAATTTAGATCAAAACAGCTAGAAATTAAAGCCCCCTATACATACCCAGAAATTTTACTGAACTCAAATACAAACTTAGCAGGGACACATAAAAACATGATAGAATTTCTTAAAAACATAGAAAAAATAGATAAAATTTAGACCATAATCACATTAAAATCCCTGTAAAGACAGAAAGTGTAGGCCCCTAAACGAATTAACAAGGAACCTCTTAAGGACAGGTGAGCTAAGCAACGGTACGGACCAGGGTGCGGTATCTGGGCACAACTATGAAAAACCTTTGACGTGTCGCTTAACGGCCCCGGATATTTCCGGCAGAGGCCCATATGTTGTCGCTTGGCCACCAAACCTCACGGACTGGACCGGGGGCGGTCTTCTGGGTGTGACAGTGAAAAACCCTTGACCGTGTCGCTTAACGGCCCAGGATATTTCCTGCAAGGACCCACTAGTCATCATCTAGTTGACCAAACCACACACCTGAACTCAAATTGAGGAAAACCTTAGCAAACAAAAATAAGCCACACTAACCTGAGTACAAAAAACATCATAATGGTCATAAATAGTTACATCAAATGATAGAATACAATCAAAAAGCATAAAAATAGGCAGTAGGAAAAATCAACACAAAACCAAAAGCTAATTCCCTACTCACCACTTTCTGCCTCTAATCTGTCACTTCTTAACCTCTCTCAGCAATATAAATAAAGTATACAGTGCAAAACCACACATCCAACAATAATTAGGATAATTAAAAGTACCACAAATCAGTGAACCGAGACCGGTGCACATAAACTAGATAGGAACATAGGAAGTGACCCCAAATTAGATATATAAGGTAGTCTAAAACACCCAAAGACTATCAGGCCCAGCGGCACAAGGCCGCACTTACATCTAAAAATCAGAAAGTAATTACGATAAGACCCCAAACCTAGAAAATATAAGGTAGTCACAACCCCAAGACTATCAGGTCCAGCGGCACAAGGCTGCAACTATAACCAAACGTAGAAAAATTAAGTCACTAATAGGGCCCCAAATAGCAACTATAAGGTGACCCAAGCCCAAGGTCATCAGACACCGCAACACAATGTTGCACATAACAAATCAGAACCAACAAACTCAAATAATTCTCACACATAACACTAAATGTCAAAGAACGCCACAGAAAGCACTGTAGACTAAAAATTACTCTAGATAAAAGCACAGAGTATATAAATAGGGGATAGACCCAGAAAAGCAGCCTACCAAGCCTGGCCCTTCGCCTCGCCCTCTACCTACTCCGCCTGCTCCAGCAACTACACGTGCTTAGCACGTCCAATAACAACCAAAAACACCGGATGGCATGAATATGAGTGTGTGCTGGAACTATTCCCACTCATAAATATACTTACAGGCCCTACAATCACACCGCAGTAGCTCAATAGTTACTCAGATGTGACGGCCTAATTAAATAGTGTTCCCTGAACACATAAACGCCTGCAGGGTGGTGGCACCATACCCACCCTCAGGATAATTAAATAACCGTCCATTGACGGATAAAACAGTGATAAGAGCCCTCGGGACGAATCACTTAAAGCAAATTATTCAATTCAATTCAGTCTGGCTACCCATCGTTGGCGCATCAAAGAAGATGAGCAGAGTACAGAAATTAAGAGAACTTCAAATGCATTTGGAGAATGCTAGGCGTCTCCTGGACGAACTGGCAATGGAGGCAGAGAAGAACAGACTAG
This sequence comes from Unio delphinus, assembly GCA_029339505.1. Taxonomy (NCBI): domain Eukaryota; kingdom Metazoa; phylum Mollusca; class Bivalvia; order Unionida; family Unionidae; genus Unio; species Unio delphinus. Next base: position 3,181,132 of record JAQISU010000129.1, on the reverse strand, counting down.
GATTGAAAAAGAAGAGGAGGAAAGAAAAAAGAAAGAAGAAGAGGAGAAGAAAAGCCCCATCTTGTCTCATCGCATGATGAGACAGACTAGTAAAGTCAAACCCGTGGTGAGGACACCTTCACCACCAGAACCAGTTCGTCCACTACAGGCGCAGCCCCCACCGCAACAACCACAGCCTCGACCGCAACAACCACAGCCTCATCCACGGTTGCGGAATAGAGGCAGAAATGAAGAGACTTTCACTATCTCTCAAACAGAAGATTGGGATAGTGAAGCCACTCATTCTCCCTCTGCACTCCCAATCACAAGAGTGAATTGGGAGAATTATTGGAGTAGGAGATGTGTGTGTGGGGCTAGACCTGGGAGATGCCAGCATTAACCAGGTGCAATTTGAAGTTTTAAAAACAGCCCTTCTCAGGGCTACCCAAATAACAAGAAAAGAAATACTTTGTCAATTGCCAATGGGTGTGAGAGAGGAGTAGTGTGATTATAAACACTGACTCTATTTAGATGGTATATGGTGTGATTTTGGATAGTATATAGTATGGTGTGTTTTGGCTGCTTCCCCGTGTGTGTGGTTAGTATAGGGTGTGATTTTGGATAGTATATAGTATGGTGTGTTTTGGCTGCTTCCCCGTGTGTGTGGTTAGTATAGGGTGTGATTTTGGATAGTATATAGTATGGTGTGTTTTGGCTGCTTCCCCGTGTGTGTGTGTGGTTAGTATAGGGTGTGATTTTGGATAGTATATAGTATGGTGTGTTTTTGGCTGCTTCCCCGTGTGTGTGGTTAGTATAGGGTGTGATTTTGGATAGTATATAGTATGGTTTGTTTTGGCTGCTTCCCCGTGTGTGTGGTTAGTATAGGGTGTGATTTTGGATAGTATATAGTATGGTTTGTTTTGGCTGCTTCCCCGTGTGTGTGTGTGTGTGTGTGTGTGGTTAGTATAGGGTGTGATTTTGGATAGTATATAGTATGGTGTGTTTTGGCTGCTTCCCCGTGTGTGTGGTTAGTATAGGGTGTGATTTTGGATAGTATATAGTATGGTTTGTGGATAGTATATAATATGAAAAGTGAATGTAGGGGGGTGTTTACTTTCACGTCCGTGCTTAAGATATATATACTCAAAGTGACTGACATTAGAACCATTCCACGGAATAACCATAGAAGATGGCGAAAGCATCAAGTTTATTCAACAATTTAAGACACAGCTATTTCTGGATATTAGACGGGGAATATGAAGTGGAAAAACTACATCATAAATGGAAGATTGCGAAGAGTTTGGACTTTGCAAAAAGACTGAAAATAGCCAGGGAGCTCTTAGGAGGAATGCTAGAAGAAGAAGCCAAAAAGTTACGAGGCTGCATTAATCCACCCTATGTTAGAGTGGGGACATTGAAGCAAGTGATAGATATTGTCGAAAACGTCAAGTGTTTTTTGGATAATATCTTGACAGAGTACCCCCATGTCCAAAAGGGTTTGGACCCGCTCAAGAAAGCTGAAGAACTGATGAGAAAGGAACTATTAGAAGAAGTGGAGAAGATAAAAGATAACTGGAGTAAGGAGAGAAAGGAAAGAAAGGACAATGAAAACCAAAAAAAGAAAGAGGACTTTGAAAGATTAAATAACAATTGGATAAAGATACAAGAGAAGTTTAGAGCTATGGGACATCCTGACTGGATTCCCGAGGAAGAAAAGAAGAAGAAGGGAATTATTGGTAAAATCAAAAGGTGGTGGAACAAAGGCAGAAAATAAAAGAAGAAGTATCCAAAGGCCCTTTTCAGGGCCACTCATAGGTCTCGAAAAGATAGTAGCTTTCATTGCCGCCCTTTTTTTCCCTTGTTTTATTTCCCATGTTATATTTCCCTTGTTATCTTTCCCTTGACGCTATATAGACCCACTATGTTCCATTTCCCTTGACGCTATACAGACCCACCCTGTTCAATTTCCCTTGACGCTATAGTGCCCCAAGCTGTTTTGACGCTATAGTGCCCCAAGCTGTTTTTGACTGGATTTTCCCTTGACGCTATAAATCTTGACACCATAGTGCCCCAAGTACTTTTTGACTGGATTTTCCCTTGACGCTATAGTGCCCCCTATTACTACTAAAGTGTGTCGTTGTGTCGGGTATATTATTTCGCCATCGAAACGACACAATCACTACAAATTGGATGGGAATTTTATATCTCAGAATGATACATGTAATTGAGTAGGAACTTCGATAGTGCCAATCCGAATAATAAATTTCCAATGGATAGCAGACGGCTGTGTTGATGACGACACAGTGACAGTGTGTCGTCAGCCTAATCACTTTATGGGGACTTTCATGTAATATAACAAGTTAATAAACGTGAAACAATATCAGAGAAACATTATAGTAGTCATTATGAGTACTAAATTTAATATGTCGGTAGTAAGTAGTCTACCTTGCTATTAATGCTTGAAATTATCTAGAAACTTTTGTTTTGTTTGATCTTGAGACCTTTACTGGAGTCCAGCAGAACCACAACTGCCAAAACGGCGGATCTCGCCCCTATTTATAGGTTTTGGGAACACACTCGGGAAATTCACGACAATGTTTTCACGAAAATGACTATATATGGAAGAATTCGGAAATATTAACTTGAGCGCCTCCTAGTGGAAAGCCGAGCGCCCCATATACACAGTAGTAAACATGGCGCCCGATTTCAAACGACAAAAATAACAATTATTTCACAATAAATAATACAAAGATTCACATTGATGATGAACAGTTTCATCATGTTGGTGACACTTATGAACTTACATGAGTATTACCTTAATTCTGGAGAGAACAAAAATGGATACAATTACCTATTTTTCTCTCAAAATAGACGGTAAGAAATAACAATTTACAATCTTATCATGTACACTCTGGGCTTCAAAAATCTTTACCCAGATGATTAATATTTAAACAAATAATTTTTATATGATTTACATATTGTATCAGATTACCTTTGTTTTGTACAATGGTCATATAACAAAAACTGTTACCACAGTTACTATTATTTGCATTGGAAACAGGCAAAACTTTACAACATGAAGGGAATGTAAACAATAAAAGAAGATTATAAATTCCCTCAAACATTAATTAAATTTACAATTGCACTTTATAAAATTATAAGTTGACAGGTAGTCAGGATTGTTTCAATATCGAGGTCGATCATCTCCTATACATCGAGTACCAGCTGGGTTGGGGTATAAAATGATAGTATTTATTATATTATTATTATATGTATCCAACCACCCATGACATGGTGAACCTACTAAATTTAATATTATTTAGAACGTTAGTAGCACTATTTTACTAGAATAGTGCGCAATATCAAGAGGTAATAGAAATTTATTCAAAAATTGAATCATAGCTCATGAACTTAAGAGGATTTGGATGTGGATTTAATTAACGTAGCTTTAACTATGTTTCAGTCATATCGCTACGATGTCTATACTGTGTTAGTTTACAGTAGCATCATGCCGCAGACATGTAGCATTATTTCCCACAGAGTCACAATATTATGATACCAAGCCGAACAGTCCTGACATAACCTCTTAATGCTGAGCGCCAAGCGAGGCAACTGTTAGTATCATTTACATGTCTATGGCGCAAATCGCGAATCCACTGTATATGTTTTTGCTCCCTTATTTCTTTTGTAATGTTTCCTTCAAGTTTTATTTATATTATTCTTGTTCCATTCTAAAAGCTTTTGTATTTGACTCTGCCATAGTATCAGCTTTTTATATCTCCCTGCTTCTCTTACTGTATACCGATAGGCTTTGATAAACCGACGTCTAACTCAGAGAATTAATCTCTGTGAAGTATCTTTTCCAACTGGAGTTGTTAAGTTGTTTGTACCATTCTTATTGGCTGCCTTTGTACAAAAACATATATGGTCGCCTTATGTTTTGCCTTTGTACAACTACATGTTCTATAAGATATATATGTTGTTTCTTTGGCATTTCTTCAGACTGGGTCTGTTTTTCTTCCGCATCTCTAAAATATCCAGCTTATATTGAAAAACGTGTGTATTTAAATAACTCATTAACCGGATTCCTTAGGATTTCATTTTATTGCGTAGTTTTGTACTAGCATCTTGATCGATCCTAAAAACAAACTACATAACCGAGTTTTGTTTTGGATTTGATCCATAATTCGCCATTGTTATCGAAATCTTAACCTTTTCATATTTTCGTTATAAGTACAACCCTAAATTTTAATTATAAGTTCAAAACAGTTCATTTAAGCTGGATGCAACCATTCTCTGCTTGTTTTATACAAAAATCAATAATTCTAGAAACAGCAGCTTAAAATGTCAATTTTTCATCAAGCATAGAATCAGCAGCCTGATTAGTACGATCTCTACGGACATATTATATGCCGCAATAAGGTGCAAAGTTTTCTATAATTTAAAATGATGTCGTGCATTTCGGCGCAAATAAGGCCTTTGTCTCCAATGTTGAAGAAAAACGCGGACCGATTGACGACAATACAATTTTAAAACAGGCAATTGTCCCCAGAATATTGTTCAAAATCATATTAATTTTGGACACAAGGGATACCGCCCTCATTTTTCATGTCTCGCGATCTGTCGGCCTATTCTGCGTAAAGCGTTGAAAAGATATAATGTTTATCTATCGGGCAATAGCATGAAATTCTTTTCTTTGGACTGTTTGTGTCAGCAGTTCAGTCGAGTAATTCGGTCATGTTTATAGTTAATTTTACAAACTTCAACGTAACAATGCCAATAAATGGCAAGATATCTTCGGCAAACTAAAGCGATCTTGTAACTTATTTTATTACATTTCAATATTTGTATAAAATATACGCTGTTGTGCGGAAGAGAAACAACAAGGAAAGGGACACAGTGTGTTTACAACGTCATGTTTATGAGGAATATTTTTAAAGAATTTAGAAACATACTATATGCCAGGGAATTTCTTGAGGATCCCGTTCTAGCGGCAAGTTGACACGTCGAATACTAGACGGTTTTGTTTCTGTAGGAAACTGTTTGCAAAATTGACAACTTGAATTACGAATTGTTTTAAGGTATACATTTCCATCTTTTATATAATGTTTTTATTTGTATGATTTTAAAAGTCGAGTAAGTCTTCATGTTGACATTTAGAAATCACATTTTTATATGCATTCCGAGTCGAAATGTGGGATATTTTTGTACACATTACGAATATCACTTTCTTAATTAACGTATGAAAGTTTTTTCTTGATACAAAATAGATGTTTGAACCAAAATAACACGTGTTCCAAAGTTGACGGAAATGTGTCATGGCGCAGAATTACCCAATTCGCAGAATTGGCCAAAATGGTGGGTATATATATTTTCCTTAAAATACCAAATAAAAGAATTCAAAAAGAACTAAAGAATGGTATGAATTCCCATAATTTCATGACATGCTTTTTCAATTCCAGGCAGTCTAAATTATTATCATTCTATGGTCTTATCAAATTATCAAGTTTTGTAAAATTCAACAAATATTATTTTTCGTCAATAAAAAGTGAAAATTTACAAGGAACTTACCGAAATATGAGTATTAAATCCCAGATAGAGGCCGACCGAAAATGAAACCAGACCGAAAGTTAAAAATTGACTTTCGGCCGAAACTGAAAGTTTACCTACACCTTCGGCCGAAGCCGAAACCGAAACCGAAAGATAAACCGAAGTTGCCGAACACAAGATTTGTTAAACAGGCCTGGGTCATGATGCAATGCCACACTAATTAAAAACGAATACAGAAGTAATCATTCAGAGCCTGCATTAAGGGAACTTCGTTAAATGTCAAATTGCCTAGCGCCTACTGACCGGCCGACAAACAGAGTAATAAAGGCAGCACTAGCGTTGCATTCTGAAAGTTAAAATAGATCTTCGGATGATGACCGAAAGTCAATATCAGTTTCGGCCGAAACCGAAAGCAAACCGAAAGCTAACTTTTTGGGCTTCGGCCGAAACCGAAACTATGCCGAAAGTGGTCATTTGCCAACTTTCGGCGCCGAAACCGAAACCGAGTTTCGGTCGGCCTCTAATCCCAGATAATCCTAAAACAATTGTCACAAGTCTAAATGCATAACGTTCCTACTGAATTTCATTGGTATTCCAAAGAAATTCTAATATCGAATGTGTTGATGTGTCTATAGTCTCGAATATTCTAATATCTGAAGTTCTGTGGTGTACAGATGTGCTAACAGTGTTCTGGTGTATCATAATAATATAATCCAATAATGGTCTTATCGTTGATCACAATAATTCCAAACAAATTATTCCAGTTGATAAATATTATAGATGAGCACTTTGTATTTCCATTGATTCAGACGTAACTAAGTTTGAAATGTTACGACTCATGGTCTCAATCTTACAGAAAACAGCGAAAACATCAGGTTTAGCAAACAAATAATTATATATATATATATATATATATATATATATATATATATATATATATATATATATATATTTATATATATATATATATATATATATATATATATATATATATATAGTATGGATTACAAGTGTACTTCTATTAGAATACGAGATGTTGCTACACAAAAAGATTAGTGCGCTAATTCACTCAAATTTATTACTACTTTAGTAAATTTCTATGTTTGATTATGACTTATAAAGTAGCTTTAACAATGTTTCAGTCATATCGCTACGATGTCTGCAGTGAGGCAGTTTATAGCAATGTCTAGCACTGGAGCATCATGCCGCAGACAATTAGCATGATGTCCCATCCAATGACATTATCCTGACACCGGGACGACCAGTTCTAACACTAACCTCTTATTGATGAGCGCCAGGCGAGGCAGCTGTCAGTACTATTTTTTGTAATTCTTTGGTATGACTCGACCGGGGATCGATCCCACTACCTCCCGCTTCCGCGGCGGACGCTCCACCCACAAGGCCACCGGAGCGGTCTACTTTAGTATAATGACTAAACGTCTGTTGCAAATTAATCCGTAGTAACACTTATTCCCCAAATTTACCAAGATAATTTGCTGGAAATTCTGCAGTAAAACGATGTGTGAATTGATAAAACAATATGGACGATATGAAATTTGTAGGATATTTAAGTATAACAGGATCCAGAAACACAGTTCTAGTCATTTTGCTAAAATAATGGATGCTAGTAGAAAGGTTTAGATAAAGACTGATTTTCATAATGCTTTTTCTGAGAACCTTTTAGTTCGTTAGGGTGCCCACGACACGGAATTCGCATATTTGCTTTTTGTGTTTTTGTCTTTAAAAAGTACATTACGTAAAAATATATCTTCATCTGCTTATATATATGAATAAGAGCATACCATATTCTGATGTCCCTTGATGTGAACAAAGATCAACCGTCAGTCATATTCAATTAAAACGAACAGACCATGATATCATAGCACACTAGGCGACAGCAGATCGAAGTGTTTGCTGAATGTATTGCAATTTTGTTGTATGAAAATGCGATAGAATAATACCTCTGTAAATAGCTTAATCAAACCTAACTCTGTATATCCTATAATCTTATCAGGATCAACTAGTGCTATTACATTCACTATGTATTGAAGTGTATCGTGTTTCCATATTTGACTAAGAAATGAATTTAATATGCGTGATGTTTTCCCTCTTTGCACAAAAGGAGCAAAATAAAATCCAATATAAACGGAATAACAGACATATGACTGATGCCACTCATATTCAATCACAAACTGGCTCGCTCTTGCAGTCTTTATTGTTTCACTATCGATACAGACCTCAAAGAGACCCAAGACAATAATCATAAATCAGAAGAAATTGAGCGCCGTTTGTAAAAGCGACGATCACGAAACTTAATGACCTCACGCCAACTTTAATCAGGGACAATCAAAGACAGTCGATTGTGAATATTCACTTGGGGTTATAATTCCACACTGATCAAGCCCTTCCTGGCAGACTGGTTTACGGTCTCATCGATATCGCAAAGTGGATGAGACGCATAGGGCAGTTCTATATACATTCGTAATTAACGCATCCATTCCTGCAGTCGCCAAGATACTATAATGTCTGGAGTGGAGTACATTTTTCGGACTTCGTTTTATTTTGTGTATGCCACCGAAGAGATGCACATATTTAAATCACAAACTTAAACACTCTTTTCAATTCTAACTTCAATTTTTCATTTTTTTTATGCATTCCAGTTTTGTGGTAAACATCACTAATTTATCGATATACATAGGTTTGACGATATACACATGTAATACGTATTAATACAATTTTTATAATCAAAACTGTTTCGTCACTTTAAGATGAGAGAGAGAGAGTGTGTGTTTTTTCATATCAGATAAATATGCATGGAGTGACATTAAATATATTACAAACACATTATACACTATAATATACATCATGCTATGCAATTTGCATTTAAATTGAAGCAAAATTCATCTTAACTACTAGAGTATTAATAGCACCCACGGTTCCCAGGTCAACATAAATGCTTTCTTTATTTTCAGATTTGATTGCAATATATATTTCTACATTATGGTGATCTTTAAGAAGAAATGTTCCACCATTCTAATCTAGGCACAAACGTTCTCGTTTTACATACATAGATGTAATTTTTGGCGAGAAGAAAAGCAAACTATAAAGGTAGTTCATGTATTCTATTTGTACTTGTACTTGTACTTGTACTTGTACTTGTACTTGTACTTGTACTTGTACTTGTACCTTTCAATATTACAGTGGACACATGCTTTAACTGCCTGTTCCCAAAATAAATGCAGTATTGTTTCAGAGGAACATATTAAAAAGTGCATTTCTCGGCATCAGAGAAATTTAATTTATACAAATACAGCTTAAACAGTAACACAAAATTGAAAATTGAAGTAGTAGTAATTTTAAGTTTATTGTTATTGTCAAAATTTTAACATATGTTAGGCCACACATCTATATTGAAGTTGCCGACATAAGGCGTGGAGCTTTGGCACTCGTTGTTCAACCGATAATTCAGCAATTCATTTTTTTAAAGGAATTCATAGAGTGAATTATCAGACAAGACATTTTCAAGGCCTATGTAAATAGTAAGGTACTACATGTCTTGACCTAATATAATGAGAAATGTCGTCAATTAACTGGGTACTCAAAAATATACGAAACACGATCTTTCTCCACCGCTGATTGGAGATTTCCAAGTATTTACAACAGCCAGTGTTGTCCAGATTCCACAGCCATCATCAGATTGACGATTTTCGTTCAAGCAAACAACATTCAAAATCTGTACATGTAAATATGCGTTTACAACATTGCTCTGATTTTACTCTCTTAGGAAGTAACAGACTAAACATGACCGAAAACCATAATGCAGTCTGGGTAAAGTTGCACTCAAAAAGATAATGTCTTCTCTCTGAGCATGTATCCAAATTTATATTTACATCAAAGATGATTTCAGTGTAAAAAATAAAAATACTTGGTCCTGTCTTCTTATTTAGGTTGATTGAGGAATTGATTTGTTACGCAAGACACCATTTGTTATGTTTGGTTGAAAAATAGGCAGTTTACATGGTGACCCGTACGATTAGTTTGCAAAAATGGAAGTTTTATATGTTTGTTTACCCTCTGGATGCATTAATGGGGGAGGGGGATGTAAATATAATAAAATTGATACCGAAAGAATTTACGATTCTGATTCATGGGCTGTATACAACTTGAAGCACATAATTTCCTCCTCTGATTAATGGACTTCATCAAACTAAAACAAATAGAAGAGAAGTTTCATGTATGCATTTGTGAAAAGACATAATTGGGTGGCTGTCGATTCTGAATAGTAAATGTTTATTTTATTCCCTTGACTTTTGCAGATATCCGCTAATTCGGTCTCTAACAGCAAACTTGAGACAAATATAAATTGACAAACAAATATAAAATAAAATGAGATAAATTATTTGTGTCTAAATAATATAAACAATAATAATAATAATAATAATAATAATAATAATAATAATAATAATAATAATAATGATGGTGATGATGATATTAATAATAGTAATAATATTATTAATAATAATAATAGTAATAATAATAATAAAAATAATGATAATAATAATAATAATGATGATGATGATGATAATAATAATAATAATGATGATGATGATGATGATAATAATAATAATAATAATAATAATGATGATGATAGTAATAATAAAAAAATATTAATAATAATAATAATAATGATATTAATAATAATAATAGCAATAATAATAATAATGATAATAATAATAATAATAATAATAATAATAATAATCATAATAATAATAATAATAATGATGATGATAATAATAATAATAATAATAATAATAATAATAATAATAATAATAATAATAATTATAATAATAATAATAAATAGTTTTATGTTCATCATTAACAGAGGATGATATAGATTGCTGTTTAATTTTCACACAGGTTTGTAGCTGATGTAGCTACACTTATTATATTTACGGTACAATGAAATAAAAATGATGCTCAAGTGAAAAGCTAAAGAAAAATGAATTATATTCTTGACAAATCTAAAAGGCAATACGTACCTAAGTTTATGCACAAGTACATTTCGTGGCTATCATAAAAGCGAATAAAATGAATACAATTGTGGTTTATTGCTCTAAAAACACAGTTACAGAACATACAAATATTATGATATCGCAAGGATATATAACCAAATGCAACAGGTCAACAATTTCACAAAATATTTCAGGTGATGAAATTGTTGATATGATTTCTTGCTGGGTGCGCTTAATACAGCGAATTCACTATATCCCGCGGGGTACCAGTTGAAATGGATTTCGAGGTTGATACAAACCAAGAATGTGAAGGTTATAGGATCAATTATCTTTCTGTGAAAGCAATGACATTTCCTTCCGCAGTTAGTGAATTTAAGGTTCATAAGAACAAAATAACCCGTCTGTGGAAGCAATATGAGCTTTATCGCCGATCAACTAAAGTAAAGGTCCTAGGAACAATAATCCGTCTGTGGAATCTATGGTACTCCTTTCCGAAGCCAGTCAGTTTATAGGTCCAAGGAAAAATGGTCAGTCTGTGTAATCAATGAGAATCCCTTTCCCGGTCAACGAATTTAAAGGTCGTAGGAACAATAATCCGTCTGTGGAAGCAATAAGACTCCTTTCATCCAGTCAACAAACGTATAAGTACTAGGAACATTTTCCTTTTGTAGAAGGAACTGGACTCACTTTCCCAATCAATGAATACAGACAAAGCGTAATATTTGTTACAAAATATGAAATCGGATAATTCAGGAAATATTGTCATCAAACATTGGGCTAAATAATTGGAAAGCTTTAAGAGAAATACTTGTAATGAGTTTTGAAAAATAAAGAGCGTTATTTCCAGTGGAAGTAAGGTGCTAAGAGAAAAAACATTAGGTGACTTATGGAAGCAACCTTGATATCCTAACCAGACGACCCAGAAGACAGTTAGATTCCAAATATGGCTGTCTCATACATTTCATTTCAAACCTGACAAGAGGCAGCAGAGATTATCCATTTTCGTATGCATCGAATGGTTTATTTCTTGCCCTAATCGTTAAGTAATATAGGTGCTCCTCCATTTTAATAAGATTTCGATGTTAGAATAAAAGTTTATATAGCTCCCAATGGATTGTTAAATCTTGTGCCCGTTGATCAAATTTCTTCAACATAACAATTATTGTACTTTTTAAGTTCCTCGTCTAGTTTTTATTCTAAAAGAGAAAGATGACCCCCTCACCAGTGTTATTTAGTATAAGCACCTTGCTAATATTAAAGTGCATGATACACTAATCAGCAGTCCCATATTTCTTAGAAAATCTCTTTGAAATACTAGTCAGCTCATATATTACATTATTCAGCATCAATTTTCCTTTCGTGGATTCTCTACCTCGAATGTCATCCCAACGCTCTTACGGTTAGTCGAGTGCGTACAGTTACAACATTCTTTCATAATACGACTGGGTTTAGTTCAAGATTCTTTATTTCGGTGGTGTAAATTACTAAACAAGAAACCAGTATAAGGGACATAACAATGTCGTCTGTTATTTATATGTTTCCTTTCCTTGCAAACATCCATAATTTAACGGTACAGAAGATAAAACAAACGATATGAAACACAAACAGCACCTAACGAGTTTACTTTGGTATGCAGTTGTGAACCTCGTTCATACCGCTTGTCTGTTGCTGGATTCGCAAGTGTAATATAAAAATTTTAGACATGTAATCTGTTCTGAAAAGTGCTTATGAGCATAACAAAACGAAAACACTAAATTAAACAACTACAGCGAACCCACCTGTATATTATATAAACACTGTATCTAATGAGGAATGAGTATGTTAGTTTATTTCTATCATTAAATATTCCAATTCAAATATGGTCACTGAACCATTGTCATCATGGACAGTCAATGACTTGAGCTTCGTCTTTCTTTTGCAGCAACATATTTTACACATCATCATTTTTAGTACTTGAACCAATCACATGGAATGAATAGTCATTACTGAAATTTCTGTAGCATATATCACACTCATTACACCAGAGGTTGCACCAGTCGATGACTAAGTCCGGTGCATACTTTCTCCAAACCCGACCGACAAAACCTGGACATAAGAATCGGAAAGACAACACTACTAACACGAAGACTGATAATAAACCAATGATAATACAGATGATTTCCCAAGATCCAATCAATTCCGGTTCAGAATATTCCCGTTTGTCGATATTTAATTTACTCGTTTCTCCAGCAGTATCCAGCAAAACCGAATCTTTTGGAATCATGTCCTTAAATGGATCATCCATAATTTTCTTATTGAGCTCCACTGCGTCTTCATGTAAAACGGCAACAGAAAGCTTGTCGGCAACATCAGTTCTTCCAATTTGTCTCAGACGAAGGTCAAGGTCCTCGAATGTCTTTCCCTTTCCGTCAGTTCTATCCCACATCAAAAGAAGGTAGATACATGTTTTATTTGGTTCCTGTGACCCCGTGATATTGTTCATCAGGATGAATTCTTTGTGACGCAACGCTTCGGATAATTTTCTACATTCGGCCACAGAAAGGTGGTCCGCAACCATTTGAAGCTTATGAATGTTCAAATCCACAGTAGCTATTGTATTATGGAAACAAATCGCCAGAGCAAAGATGCAGATATTATGAAACATAGTTCATTTCATACACTTCTGTTTGTGACAACACTTTTGCTTGAAAACCAGGTACAATGACGTCAATATCTAAAGCACAACAATGACGTCATTATTCCGAACCCTTATTTACCTTGGTGGAAGAAAGAGTCGCTTATAACATGGATCAAACTAGGCGAGAAAGAGTGAAAAATTGGCAGAAAATGATAGTCTTTATTGTAATAAGAAAATAAGTAACGATAGTAGCGGTGGTAATGTCAGTAACAGCAGTGATAGAGGCAAAAGTAGCAGAATAAGTTAGAATAAGTAGTTGCCCGAGTAATTAGCCAATTGCTAGGGGGCAAACGTAACGGAATACAGTACTGATGAGGTTTCATGATGGCACGGTTTAGTTGCGTATTTGAATCCGATCAGAGTCGAATAAGGCGGCGTGCAGTCAGATAAATCCAGAAACTAAAGAGCACTTAATTTCCACATATTCAAATCTCACACTTTAATAATAATAATAATAATAATAATAATAATAATAATAATAATAATAATATGACTTCAGGAAAGATGGACGTCATTTGTTTTTAATAAACCGCCATCACGTGATCGTCAGTCAACCCGCTAACGCTATGATGGACCACTCATTAATTGCATTAAATTACCACTCCTTGGCTCTTGATACTACAATGTGATCAAGACTAAATGAACTGGGACTACATTCCTCATTACTTAAATGTAAACGGAAGCGAAAAAAGAAACGTTGTTTCAAAGCGTGCCGGCGTAGAACAGGAAGAATTCCAGATATCTCCCTTTCGTCCGTAACAGATAAACAATTTAAAAATTCGGCCGTTAATTTTGATAACCTGGTTTAAATTCATCTTAAATCGTCAACCGTTGTGTCAACAGTCTCAGGGATACCACTACGTGTTGCATTATTAAACGCTCAATCAGTAGGATCACCGAAAAAGCGCACAGAAATAGTTAATTTTATCAACGACCAAATTATCGACGTCTTCTTCCTGACAGACACATGGCTAAAAGCATTAGGCGTTGAACCCAAGTGTGCAAATTTAACAACCACCCACTGGTCCATCAAGTGTTGTTACCTCGCCACTCTCGTGCAGGTGGAATTGCTGTCATCACAAATAATTTTACGATAAAATGCCTTATATACAACACAACCTTCAATTTCTGCCACACATCATTTGAATTAGTGCAAACAACACTCACACTGAAACAAAGATCAGTCCATTTTTTGTCTATACCGCCTTCCTCATAGTAGAAAAAAAAAACTGACTGAATCTCTCTTTTTGGAGCAGTTTCCGAATCTTCTGGAGTATGGAAATTTGATAGGTGGCAACCTAATTATTCTTGGAGATTTCAACTTTCACTTTGACTGTCCTGGAAATATATACACATACAAAACTCCTAGTTTCTATTTATGTTTTCAATCTTAAACAGTCAGTTACCCACTCTACCCATAAACATGGTCACATTTTAGACTGGTTTCTTTATAGACCTGATGATAATATTCTGCAATCCACCCTTGTATCCCAACGTGCATCAGATAACCTCTGCATTATATGCCATCTCGACGTATCAGTCCCTAACCCTCCACTTTTTTTGCTACTAAGTGAAACCATCGTATGATAAATAGAATCAAATTCATGCATGACATTCAAGAAAATCTAACAACTTACTTACATCCTACAGCAGAACAACTCGATAACTGCCTGCGTTCATTGCTTGAAAAACATGTCCCAGCCAGAAAATGCAGAGTATCAATAACACAAAGTGTTCTCCGTGGTATAGCAGTGTTAGAAACCAGCTTCGCATTGCTTATAGACATCGCCGAAAAGCAGAGAGTCTTTGGCTTTTCACCAGACTCACTATTCATAAACAAATCTATGTAGCCGCTAAGAAGAACGTCACAAACATAGTCCATTTAGCAAAATTATCCCACTACAGCACTAAGACCACGGAGAGTTCCAGCTGCAGAGGGCTCATCGAGATAACTAACAGACTAATGTCAAGGAACAAATGTACACAACTTCAAACTACTCTCTCTCTCTCTCTCTCTCTCTCTCTCTCTCCAGTAGACCTTCCGGACCCATTTGCAAATTTCTTCCGTGACAAAATACAAACTATTAGAGATTCGCTTGACGACACAATTTCAATTGACTCGTCACCATACAGTTATGATACAGAATTTCAGCGACAACCATCAGCGACACTTGTACGCTGATAATTCCCAAATATAAAAGTCTAGCCACCCAACTGAAGTTGATGCGACCATCCATGGAGTAGAGAGATGCATTTCTGATGTGAAATCATAGATGACATGTAACAAGCTGCAGATGAATGATGATACAACTGAGGCTATCCTGATCACAACTCAAAGACTTTCTCATTCACATCCGTTACCTTAGACAATAAATATCAGCAACACCAACATTAAATTGTCACAGTCAGTACGAAACCTTGGTGTTACTCTAGACAGTATCCTCACATTGTACCAACATGTCATAAACATACGCAATGATGCATATCTTGAACTGAGACACATCAGTTCTATTCGCAAATATCTTTCAGTTGATGCCACTAAAAACACTTGCATGTTCATTAGTACTTTCAGGACTGGACTATTGTAATTCAATTCTGTCTTGTTCGTCACAATATTGACTCCAGAAACTTAAAAAAGTTCAAAACACAGCTACTCGGATAACTTTTAGAGTACCTCGATCAGAGCACACCTCACCACTGTTCTGTACCCTACACTGGCTATCAATTCGATACAGAATCAAATACAGACTTTGTTATCTTTGCTATATTTCAGTGACAGACTCCATTCCAACATACCTACATATCGGGCTGACCCATGTGTAAACACCAGCTAGATACTTACGCTCCTCTTCTGACAATCGTATGCTCATTGTTCCCACTATGAAAACGAAGTCATATGGACAAATGTTCGTTTGCATACCAAGTCCCGGCGATGTGGAACGAATTACCAATTAAATTTAAAAATCAAGACACAGTGGTCCCTTTTAAGAGTGCTCTTGAAACTCAACTTTTTCGACTGCAGAAACAAACTTAGAGATCTAATAATGTTTGGTATCTTATAAGTTTTCAGCATGTTTTTATGTTTTCCAATTTCATCGTTTTGTTATTTGATTTTCTGTAGTGTAGTCATATCATTATAGATATTGTAAAGCGATTACAGCTTCTAAAGATTAGACGCTATACAAAGTCCTCATTATTATTATTATTTTTATTATTATTATTTGATTTACTTTCATACATATTTTCATACAATTTTCACACAATACAGAGACGCTGCTTTTTCGTAGCTTAACTTGTTTAGAATCTTATCATTGTATCGCGAATAAGACCACCAGAAATATGGAGGCGTATACGTCAGAACCGTCAATGCTGACGTAATTATTACAAGCGCGGATACCCATAATTCGGAGATTGTTAACGAAAGGATACATTGGTCGTCAGTTGTAAATAACGATATGGGATATATTTAATTTCCTACGTTAATACCATATGTATTTCATTTCTTGGAACCAAAAACATTGTATTTTTAAGAGTGGCGAAGTGAAGAGTTAAAATATATAGTTTTTGGTACTGGAAGAAATTTATCGGGTTTTAATGTAGATAAAGAAACTTCTGTTATATGAGTTTATTTAATTTTCGGAATTTGTATTCATGGTTGTAAACTGTATATAATATTGTTTGTTATACATTGTGAGGGTAATTTGACTCTGTTGAACACAAATCACGTAGAACTATAAATAGCTGTTTTAGTACGCTTAAACAAATATTATTTATGTTTCTTTTTAATTCCATTACATGCTGTTGCAAGGTAACTTTGTTTACTGGATTTGACATTTTCCAGAAATTTAATTCGATTCTGCTTGACATGACAGTTATAATAATATAAACACTGCATCTAGTTTCTAACCTTGATTCAGAAACAGTGGCAGTTCTGTTAAACAACTGTATTGTTCTTGTTATGCTTTCCCAGAGTAAGAATCATTCATTTTAGTGAAGGCCATACTGGGAATAATTGTGGTTAGGCATGTTGAAAGCTTATATTTTGTTCCAGAAAGATGACCATGTGGCCCTCATCCTGGAATCTGTTTTATGTCTTGAGTTAGCCTTATACCTAATGTTCTGTATAAAAGTAGTCAGTGGGCTTTACACTTTTAAAACCATAAGTTGTGTTGATGTGATCAGTTTGGGCTGAGATTTTATCCCCTTCAAATTATTGAATTTTAAGTGATTATTTTTCTTGGAAATTCTAGTGCTCTAAAGTAATTCTTGGACTTCGGAAGTATTGAAATTTGTACAGAATTCAAAAAGTGGGATAAAATTTTCTGTGATTCAAGAAGAGACTGTTGACACTAGAGTACTTTGCAGCAGGTTACAACAGACGTCATCGTCTTCCATTTTAAATTTCACCGGGATTCACACTCAGTTTCATTCAGGATATTTTATTATTAAAACTTCTATTTTTGAATTGTTGAAAAACCGTGTTCTTTTTTTCTCATTTTTCACTTGATATTTGCAGGAAATGACTTATTTGTTAAATTTTACAAAGCTTTTTGTCCTCACTTGTTTCTGTTACATTTTGTAAGAGCCTCTACTCGTAACAATAATGAGACAAAATGGCTCTTATGGCGTATTTGTATTTTCATAGTGCTCGTTGCGTTAGGTCAAGTGAATTTAGTACGTCATAAATCAATAGTGTATGTTGTCACATGGTGTTTGCCAAATGCAGTCGCAATATACTGTATATGCAAGGAAGAAATGAACCAATTAGATTCATTTTAATTTCTGGAATCAGTCACACGTTTTGTTTTCCTGATGTAAGTTTGCAGACGTATATTATGTTGTACTTCGATATTTTTAGAAAGGAAAAACGTTTGCTTGGACTGTTTAGTGGTGATAAACAGTACTCATTATTTGGAAAATTACATTATTCTGGAACTTTCATCTTTTTGACACGAATTTAATCTGAAATTATACACCTAATTTCATCTTCTAAGCTAATATCGCATAAATACCATTGTTATGCATCGAGAATGTATAACCACATTAAATCATTTTCTCTGCTGTTATCGTTAACAATACGATTTCTATGACGCACTTTGATTTAGAGTTATTGTGCAGCTGTCCAATTTTGCACCACGGAAGACATCACCTGCTGAATAACCAAGAACGTTTGTTACTGAAGCCAGGACGATAAATTGCTTTGGGCGAAATAATAAGAGAGGTTCCGATGGTCACTTTGCATGAGCATGGCAGCTTTTATGTTGACAGTTATTTACAGAGGGATTTAACAGACTGATGAAGCGTGATGATACAGATTTGTTTATAGGAGAACGCTAATCATTTCCATTTGTATGTCAAGTGAGGCTACGGCATAGTTATTCACAAAGGAAACAAAAAGTAGTCCCACCAACGTT
>JAQISU010000129.1:3147500-3160000 GCA_029339505.1 Unio delphinus | reverse complement strand
TTTACAAAACTAAGTGTATATTTATCAAACTTGAAAAACTAAGTAGTCATCGAAATAAATGGACTTGACAAGATGTGTATGCTACATTGGGACACACTACTAATTGTATGGAAAAATGGGAACGAGTCTTTAAATGGGTGAAGATAAGTGCATATATGGGTTTAACTGGACAGGATTGATTGATAAAAAATGTCATAGTTTGGAAGAAGAAAACAATCTTTTGAGAGTTTACCCTTGTTGTAACTGAAGATAAAAATAGAGACATTGTTTTATTGTTGGAATATCAGTCACTGAATAGTCTTGAATTAGGAAACTAATTACTGAAATTAGCACCTGTTCCTTTGGTGTGGAATTGAGAGCACAATTCCAGAAAATGCCAGAAGCTTTTATCCAGATTTCATCTATACCAATAAATATAAGTTTGATCATGAACACTCAAAAATTTAAAGTTATTGAATTCTCAGTATCATTGGTGTTTGCATAGGTAAGATATGGAAATGGAATCAATTCCTGGAGTCCATCATCCCACATGCCTTGATGACACGGCGAAGGCCAAAGGGAGAAAACACCAGTGCTATATTGAAGTATACTTTGTTTCAGTGGGTAACCTCCCTTAATGTTATCAAAATCGAAGGAAGTTGGAATGTGCGTGAGAAACGATATTGTCTGGTGCACGAATTGACCCAAATTTATTTCTTCCTGTTATCAGATTTTGCCCCTCAGATAAAACATTTTTCGTAAAAAGGCTTTCTTTATATGTAATTCATGAAATTAGACTCATTCGATAATATGTGTGAATGGTAGGGTGGTGGTGGGGCGCACACTACAATCAAGGAGTTGTTTAGAAAATAGAAGCTTTTATAACATTAATTAAATGTTATCCATCGTACCTTCTTAACAAGAATATCAAATTCTATTTCATTTTCATTATCATTTGCGACCCTAAACGGTAAACTTAAAGATAGACACACATCCAAAGAAACATGTAAAACTCATAAACACAAACACGTAAACACACGCACACCACCCAAACATACACACTCACACACACACACAGACACTTCCTCTTCAAACTAAGGGAGGTTGATTGGTTATCTGACTGGTTGTTATTTGCAAAGTGCATCTTTGACACTAAAAATTTCATAGCGAAATGTAAACAGAAACGATGGTAAGTACTATGTTTTGTTAAGTCTTTGGCGTGACTAGGCCGGCGTTCATGCCCACGACATCCCGGATCAGAGGCGGACGCTCTAACCACCATATGTAAAGTAAATACAAAAGACATGCATATAGTGATATTCCAGTAATATGCTACTTTAATTATGGTATTTTGACCATGTTTTATTCGGAAATATTTACAAATAATAAAAATAAAATTATATGCTGTGTGGGTCAAGAAAACTCATTTTTGAAAACTTTCGATAAATGTATTCGAGAAAAATAGAAAGACCTTATCGTGTAGCTACGTTTTTTCTACCAACCTAAAGAGTTTCAGTAAAATCATCAAAGCAATGTGGGAGACGAAACGATGAAGTGATTTTTTTTGTTGTCCTTTTTTTGAAAGAATTATCCAAACGACCGATCCAAATTAAAAAGAGGTAAAATGTTTTGAATTTCTGTCCGAACCACATATGTAGCAAACAAAGTTTCATTGAAAGCCCACTGTCATGTATTCTAGAAATCATTTGGCGTCGGTTTCTAGACAAAAGGAAATGGCTATCTTTGATAATTATGATGATAATGATAATAATCATGATAATATTAATACTTATGATGATGATAAAGACTTCATGTATAAACACAAACTAATGTGGGTTTTTCATGCAGGTCGAGGTTGCTTTTATATAATGTCAAACAGCAAATCTTCCCTCTATCTCTAGATCGTTGCAGCAAGGTAATGTTGCAACGTTTCTTACACGCTTCTAAATGTTCAACAGTAATATTATGTAAAGTAGCATAAAAAATATAAGACGGGTTTTTGAAATTCGCCTTTACGTTCTCAAAACTCTTTAAACTTCGGTCTTATAAACAAGGATACACCATTATGTGTATGTTCTTAAGAAGCTATGCACTTTTGTATTTCCAAAGAAAATAATCACTTGAATTCAATAATTTGAAGAAAATACAATTCTGCCCAAACTGGTCACTACATAATAAAACTTGAAGGTTAGATGTTAAATTGATTGATTGATTGTTTTAACCGCGCACGAGCACTTTTAGGCTTTTTGGCGCCATACAATAG
Organism: Unio delphinus; assembly: GCA_029339505.1. Taxonomy (NCBI): domain Eukaryota; kingdom Metazoa; phylum Mollusca; class Bivalvia; order Unionida; family Unionidae; genus Unio; species Unio delphinus. The sequence continues at coordinate 3,157,758 of JAQISU010000129.1, read as the reverse complement.
GTTGTATGTATACATGTTTAAAAATGCTGAAAGTTTTAATAGCGACCAGCAATATAAAAGAAACAAATAGTTCAAAGGAAAATGGTAACACGTTGGTAACAGTTAAATAATTTAAATATTAAATATCAACAGGAGATATAAATTGTTTATGTTGATGAGTACAGATGAAAAGATGTTGAAAATAAGATGCGGTATTTACATTACATAAAATACTCTAGGTGATGGCATTCAAGTTATAATTTAAAATAAAGATTTAATTCCTTTAGGAAATCTAAAACACAAGTGATTTTTATAGTATCAAAAGGTTCCTTCATGCCATGTACATTATATTACGTATCACGCGTAGGTTGCAGGTCGGAACACTCGATCATAAAGTGCTTGACAGTGAATGGTTCAATGCAAGTAACGCACTCTGGTTGATCTTCACCGTTTAGTATGTGGGAATGGGTAATGAATGACCAATTCTGATTCTTGCAATGATTACCTGATTACGATTATGTGGTTTTTATAGTTGTAACCGTCCACTAGGGACATTTGTACAACTTTTATAGCCACCCTGACGGTGGCCATTTTAGGTCCTTTGGGGGGGGGGGGGTCGCTACTCCCCCCCTCAGGATTAAAAGTGCTTAAATGCACTATTTTTTAAATAGGGCGTTCTCCCGAATTACTAAAAAGTAACTATCGGGAGAAATGAAGGCCCTTTGGGGTGGGTAGGAATAGTACCTACACACACCCACCCCTATCATCCAATCAAGCTGTAAGTAAGGTAGCGAGGGGAATTGTTTCCTCATTTCGCTAGTAATTTTGATGAGCGGATACGGCAAAGGCGGAAAGGGTTCAGGTCCAGGAGGCGCGGGCGACACAGCAGCACACACAGGCCACGCAAGGAGACAGACAGCAAGGCGACGAACGCAGCATACACCTGAAACGAAAGAGCCCTACTTATTTCAAATTTAGTCCAGTTTTACTAATGGACAAACCTAACTTCCAATAATGTGTTAGCCACCTGTGCAATTATTCAAATATTAAAGTTGAAGAATTGTTATTTAAATCCTATCGTTCTAAAAATCTAGTACATAAGTGTACATATTTGAAGTCCCTAACAAATTTAGAAAATTAAAATGTCTAAACGACATATAGTAGTGTAGTCAATGGTAGTTTGTTTTTAGTTATGAATTTTGCTGGAGGTACCAAAAATAAGTCATATCAGCTTTTTAGGGCCACGGAATAGTTATTCAAGGAGGGGTACTCGTAACTAAATGAGTCCCCTATTATTCAGGCAAGTGAAATGGCAATGTGAAAATCACATCTTGCTCCGCAGGCATCGTCTTCGGGGTGTAGTAGGTGGTAGCCACAGAGTTTCTCATGTGGCCTCCTATCCCTGCTATCTGGCTAACTTTTATCTTGTACGCTGCTGAATTATGGTTGTCGAAACGTTGTTTGCTCCCCGTGTATCCCCTCCATTTTCGCCCAAACAATAGTGACGCCATAGCCTCGTGCTTGGGCGGCCATCTTGGTTCTCCACGTGGCGCCATTTCTTGGTCAGCTTTGTACAGATTTTACAGCAAACTAACTTCTGGTGGCTGATATCCTCAGTGGTGAAGTTAGCAGTAGAGTTATCTCGATACTGCCCCTCCTTATTGCTCCTATGGGTGCCTGCTTTGGGTATCACTCCTAAATGGCAATATTTATCCACTGGGTCCATGCTCACTCTGGTCAGCTCGCCGTCCCGGTCCTGCCTGCTCCGTGTTCACCGCCTGAATGATGAATGCAATGATTACCTCCTCCCTTCGAATGGTTATGTAGGAAGTCATCACATCCATCAGACGAAGACAGCGGACCGAGTAGGACGGCTTTCTGGAGCTGGCGACCTGGTGACGTCACAGTGATAGTGCGAGAGCATGAATCCTGGGCTTTACAGTTAAGGATATACATTGTTATGTTATTCCGTCACAGCAATAGAAAGGAAAATCGACTCGTACAGCGGCGGAATATACAGGGGACCTAAAGAAGATATTTCATAAGTCCCGACTTACTTCGTGGCCGAAATGGAAACAGCGGGAATACTGTATAGCAGCGACCTCGACTTTCTCGAAGTGAAATCTACATAAGTCCCGAACTTGATTTGCGGCAGGGGATAGAACGGAGAGAGAATAGCGGCCGCCATTTTCATCAAGCTACGAGCTGAAGAAAAATGGCTACTGTAGATGTTGATGTGCTGCCTTATCATGCTGCTGAAACCACATTGCAACCAGCCATGGAAATTTAAGCAATGTGGCGGACCTGGGGCGCGCTGACTGGTGATAGCAGAATATGAGTGAGATTGTCCCACAGGACTACATGAGGATATAGGATGCTATCATCATGTCAGTGAAATACCACCCTGGATACTCAGAAGTATGATAGAATTACAGCTATCACACGGAAACAGTCACCACCACCAGGACTACGAGGAAAGCCGTACAATGAGAAGATATTTCATTGCCATATGTCTTCGTCTGAATAATAGGGGACTCATTTGGTTACGAGTACCCCTCTTTGACTAACTATCCGTGGCCCTAAAAGGATTAATTTGACCTTATTGGTACCGCCTCCATACAAACTTATAACCAAAACAAACTACCATTGACTACACTTTTATATGTCACTTTGACATTTTAATTTCAAAATTTGTTAGGGACTTATTATATGTACGCTTATGTACTAGTTTTATTTGAATGATAGGACTATAAATAACAATTCTTCAACTTAAATATTTGAGTAATTGCACAGGTGGCTAACACATTATTGGATGTTAGGCTGTCCATTAGTATAACTGGACTGAATTTGACCTTTGGTATGACCTTGTCTTTTCGGGTGTGGACTGCGTTCTTTGCTGTGCTGTCCTGCTGTTTGCGTGCTCTGGTGTGTGCTGCTGTGTCGTCGCCCTCCTAGACCTGGGCCTTTTCCGCCTTTTCCACTTCCGACTCATCAAAATTACTAGCGAAATGAGAAAGCATTTTCCTTCGCTACCAGCGAATACTTCCGATTGGTTGATAGGGGTGGATGTGTGTGGGTACTATTCCTACCCACCCCATGGGCTTACATCTCTCCCGATAGTTACTTTTTAGTAATTCGGGAGAACGCCCTATTTAAATTATAGTGCATTTAAGCACTTAAATGCCTGAGGGGAGGGAGTAGCGACCCCTCCCCAAGGGACCTAAAATGGCCACCGATATGGTGGCTATAAAAGTTGCCCATATGTCTCTAGTAGACGGCGGCAACTATAAAACATCTATTCATCATCATATGTAGGAAGGAATCCATTCTCCCAGGGTTGGTTTGATGGCGTGAATTTTTTTTATTCACTGTAGCATCTCATGTTGCCTGCCACCTCTGGCGTAGGTACTTTTTGATAAGAGGTTTAACATCAGTAAACGGTAATTTAAAATCAGATAGCTCCTGGGATAGAGACATTTTAGCAGCGCGATCTGTTTCTTCATTACCTTTAATACCAATATGGATAGGTAACCAAAATTATATGTTTATGTTGAGGAGTACAGATGAAAAGATGTTGAAAATAAGATGCGGTATTTACATTACATAAAATACTCTAGGTGATGGCATTCAAGTTATAATTTAAAATAAAGATTTAATTCCTTTAGGAAATCTAAATCTAATTGTATGAGGTACTAAGCTCGGTATGTTTGACTAGGAGATTGGTTAATAATGGATTTTCCAGTTTTCTATTGTGTATTGACTGAAGCATTGCATATGATTCACAGAAGAGAAGGCTATTTAAAATACGTTTATCCTCAATAAATTTCAGAGCAAGGGCTATCGATCTTATTTCCGTTGAAAAATTGGACGCATCGTTTGACAAACAAAAACTTTTGTTATGTGCTTGCCACTAACGAAGGCTGCAGCAGCATGTTCCTCATCCTTTGATTCATCAGTATAAATTCTAACGTAGTGTCTAAATTCGGTGAGGAGTTTATGATAAGAGTTCTGGAAGATGGAAAGGTTTGTCTCAGATTTTTTCCCATCGTGTAACGTAAAAATCACTTTGGGTTGCTTAATGAGCTAAGGTGGTGTTTCCGAGATAAACACGTTTTCTGAACTGTGGAGGGATTAATTTTGATACTATCAAGGCTGGATGATATTCTGATGCCAAATGAAGGTATGGCATTTGATGTATTTTCATATAAACGTGTATATTTTGGTTGAAAAACAGCCGAAAAAGCGGGGTTCAGAATGTTTGATCTTAATTTGAGAGCGTATTGTGCAGAGAGCATTTCTCTGCGATGTGATAAATCCGCGAGAAGGCTTTCACATGGAGATGTCTTATTCCCTGATGATGACTTGGGTCAAGCATTTTCAAATATGACTTCCAAACTGAACCATAAACAACGCCTCTATATTCTATTTTGGAGCGCATAAATGTTCTATACAAGTTGAGGATGACTTTTTTTTATCAGCACCCCAGTCAGTGTGCGCAACTACTCTAAGTAGATTTAAAGCTTTCAAGCCGTTAGCTTTCAAATTCTTGATGTGTGGAATAAAAGTCAGTTTTCTGCCGAAGATAATACCCCAAAAACTTTGTTTGCTCAACAACTGGAATAAGTGTTCCATTCAGCGTGAGTTTAGGGTCATCATGATGTCTTCGCAACTGACAGAAATGCATGCATACTATTTTAGATTTTGAAAATTGAAACCGTTATTACTGGCCCAATTTTGGATCTTGTTGAGTTAGATGTTAAAGCACAATTGACTAAATCCGCACAATCACACAATTATATATTTCTCTGCTTGACCTCAGGGAAGTAGAGACCTCAGGGAACAATTAGTATTTTCTAAACAAAACCACCATTGCCTAATATACAATAGCCATCTAGAATGATATAATGCGCCTTGATTATGTTCAATACAAAAACCTGTAAAATTCACTTAGGAAACCTCAGACCTCTGACCCAAATCAACGTATTTACTACCTCTTATTTACCTGAATAATATTCTTGATATTAAGTTCATTCACATAGCTTTTATTAGTTTTGTACATAAAATGAGAGTAGTATTTTTAAAATAAAAAAAGAACAATCAGTCAGGTAAAACATGATTTAAATTTATTTTCAACAAAGTGAAGTCCAGTATACAATGGTGCATTACACAAGCAAACAATCAAATTAAATAGTCATACCACATCCCCTGATAAAGAAAAAGAAATATCTATAAAATAAAGCTTTTTTTGTATTTACTGTAAGACAAATATGCATGTGATAAAAACCCATAAGACGAAATCTTATGAAGGACACAAAGTATACAGGACACAAAATATTTCCATACACGTGCGTTTGAATTAACTCTTCCTTTGATGAGCCTGATGACATTGATATATTCCTGTAACAACAAACTCGACCTTATTAATCTCTGATTTATGTTTTTAATCTTGCAGACAAAACACAATAATCGCAGAAGGAGCTGAATTAATATTGACTTCAAAGTGTTGTAATGCTCAGTTCAACGCCAAGTCTTCTTCTCGAGTGTGGAATAATATCTCTGGTGCTTATTTAATTTCAATGCAAAAGAGCACACTGGATGATCCACACTATTTATGCCGTCATGAGTCAATACTTTTCCAACCACAACATCACTTGCATCAACAGAAAGCTTAAACGATTGACTGAAATTTGGAGCTATAAGAACTCCCGCACTCTTGAGTATGGCTTTTGACTATTCAGTAAACCTTCTGACATTTCTCAGATCAATGAAACTTGGTTTTATTGTTAAACAAACGTGTCAGGGGTTCAGCAATTATGGAAAATTTTGGACACATTTCCGATACTATCCATACATCAAAAATATCCAAACGTCGCAACAGTTGATTTGGACTGATAGACACCGATATAGCCTTTACTTTAGCGTTTATATGTTTAACTTGTCTATGTCCCACAATAGGTCATATACATGTTACGCAATCACGCTCAAACTCATTTTTAGATACGTTAATTGTCAAATTTACATCAGTGAGTCTGGCAAAACGTTTCTAAATTGATGGTAAATGATCTTTACATCTCTGGTTGTTGATGACGACTATATCAGCATAACAGATATCTAGACCAGATGTAATCGTGTTCGTTAAACGTTGAAAAGTACACGGGGAACCCTTCAAATTGTGGAACATACTTTGTATTTCCATTTATCATTGATTGTTGATAACGGAAATGAATATGTTTTAGTTACACTGTTCACCTTTCTATAATCAGTGCGCATGCGGATGGTATTATCTGGCGTCGGAATAAGTATACATGGTGAACTTGAGTAGCTTTTACTTGGCGCAATGAAGTCAATGTCCAGCAAATATTGAATTTCTATTTTCAAGTATTCCTGTTTTAGAGGGTTAATCATGTATGGGTGTTGTTTCACAGGTGTGCAATTTAAACGTTCAGTGTTATAGTAGATTTTCGTATGTCTTGAAGGACCATTGGGGCAAAAGGACTAAATGAGTAATAACTGTACTAATTTATTCTTTTCTTGTTGCTGCAAATGTGAACATTTCTGGTCATAATTTCCGAAGATTTGTTACTCCAAAATCAAAAGAGTCCGATTGCATTCCTTTGTCTCAAATTCCTCATCAAATATTTTACTATTTTTCTGGTTTTACTTTTTCTCAAGTCAATTGCCTCTGGGAATGGGGATGATGCACACGTTTGTCAACAAGTATCGGTTACCTGATTTGGTCATAGATAAGGGACCAAAACAATATACCATTATTCTGCTAAATGGTTCGTCAAATGCAGGAATAGGTTGCAGATGAGCATTATGATTCTTATGATTGTGTTTCCAACATTTTGACAAGTGTAAGAAGATCTGCAGAATTTAAAAACATCACTTTTAAGTATTGGCCATTAGAAGTTGTTCAAGATCTTGTGAAAAGTCTTATTAATCACTAAATGACCAGCCAAAAAGAGTTTCATGGGCCTAGATCTATTAGATCCAACAAATGTATTGGTTTGATTACACGACCGTGACCATGTCATCCTCTGTCTTGATTATGTTGCTTATGATTCAATTTGTAGCAATCAGAAATAATGTGTCCTTTTTATGGCAATAGGTACAGGTGGGAATAGATTAGGACTTCTGATCAATCGTATCAGAAACGTGATTTCTCAAAGTTGTGCCAGAATGATTTTTGAAAGGGCTCGTATTAAGTTGAAATACTTTTTTAACAGAAGACTCCTGAGTTGAAATCGTACTAAGACCTTCTGAGCTAAGGAATACTCGTCAGCAGTTCGATCATCATTTTCCAAGGATTCGACATCAAGATAAATCTAAATGTTAATATGGACATAGTTCTTGAACTCTTAAAATAATATGAGTCGTCTCAGATTTTCGTAATTTTTATTAACCTTTTAAGAAGAGCACCACCTATGAAATTGATGTTCTTTACCCCGTGCAAATTCGACATAGGTCTGATTAGTTGATTTTCTATAATTCCTGAAAACTTGTCAATAAGCTTCAGGTACCAGTCCATAACCCTTCAAGATATAATCCCGAACTACACCATAAAACGTACTCTGCTGCAGTAACAGTGAATGGTAAATATCACGAGTTTTGCCAGTACATATTTACTGTAATAATAAAGTACAGTACTCTCTTTGACATTTCCGCAATTTTTTCAGAATTAACAAAATATTGATCTACTTCTTTTCAGGTAAAGGAATACTGACCTAATAACTTTAGAAACATCAAACGTGGAGGTGTTTTTCATTGTGCCAGCTCCAGTTCGTTTAATCTAATTTGGAATTCCCGTTATTCCTTTTCTCTTTGCATCTCTCTCTCTCTCTCTCTCTCTCTCTCTCTCTCTCTCTCTCTCTCTCTCTCTCTCTCTCTCTCTCTCTCTCTCTCAGTAGAATATGTACCTGAAACTGAACCTGTCTTATCTCTAATTTCAAATTTGTTAGTTGTACTTACATTTTCAAAATTTCCAACCACTCCTGGGTAAGATTCAAAACAAACGTCTCTACTTTAGATGTTATTGTATAAAGCTTGCAGATTTCTCAAAAGATTTCTAAAATGTGTAATAATACTTTATATATTTTATACAAACAAGGTTTCATGAAAAAAATTATATACGACGGGGGCGGGGGGAAAGTGAGTAAATGTTGTCACCTTTAAGAAATATGATTAAATTATTTATGGCATTTGTTTTAATTATTCTTGTAACTAATCCGCTGAAAAATGGAACAATACATTTATAAGGGAGTTAATTTTGCTGACTTTTAACTTCAATACGTATACGTGTTACTTCCCATCGAGGTTTTTATGATTATGATTATAATGAAAATTACATTATCTAATGTTTATGTCAAAATATATAAATAACTACATAAATAAATACATGATGACTTTTTCAGTCCCAGTCCAGAAGGAAACTAATATAAAAAAATCCTCGCTGATTGATCCGAACTTTAACACTGCTGTCGCATTGCATGCTGTAGATTGTATACAGGGAATAGTTTTCAGCTAAGATTACCACTATCATATTTTTCGAGCCGGTGATTTTGTAGTTAACACGAATATCCAGCACATTTGAAAGGTTGGTTGGAATATATAGTTGGTAACAATTTCCTGATTGTTTACTCCTATACTGATTTTTTTTTTCTATCACGTATGTTTTCAACATTACTTTTGTAATAAGAATGAAAAACAACTATGCGTAGTTCAACACTGAAAAAAGACAGTGGGAGGTTAAAAAAGTTTGATAGCTCAAAGAAAACCTGGAGCCAGCTCATGAACTTTGAACACAATGCCTCAGATCAACAGAGGTCCATCACGCATTTGTAACACGTGGATTGATGAGGATAATATTTGGAACCTACAAAATAGGGTGTGGGGTGTGGTGGGGCAAGACGGTATTACTCCCAATCGGACCAACTGAAATTAGGGGAAACCAAATAATAACAGTTGGGGACACACACACACACCACCACCACCAACACCAATACCACCACCACCTCCACCACTGTCATCAACAATAACATTTACCAATAACAGGTGATACACAGTCCCGGATTACCCATTAGGCAGAGTAGGCAACTGCCTATGGGCCCCGCGACTTTTATGGGCCCCATCAGGGGCCTCCAGGGGCCCCATGAGACCGTGACCGTGGGTCTGGGGCCCCAAAAGTTTGACTGTCTATTGGTCTCCACGGTGCTTAATCCGGCGCTGGTGATACAACTTTTATCGAAACTCATACAGATGGGAAAATGCATATGCAGATTGAGAGGGAACGAAAAAAATGGCATACTAACAACTTCCCTTTGCGAATTTCCTCTGGACTTTAGAGCCATATTGTAAAATCATGTTTATTTGTAAACTGCCTTATCATCAATAAGGTTGATAGTCATCGCCCAGGAAACCAATGGGTAACATTCTATATTTATAGCCATTTTTCACTCATTTGGCTTATTTCCTTTACAATGTGATATAAATCACTAGGCAGACACGAGGCAAATGCTAAATCCATTCCATTCAAAACTGTGCAATTGCAAGGCATAGTATGTTGACAGTATTATATTCTGTTCTGTACTGTTTCCATCAACATAATTATTGATTTCCATTAAATCATTTTCTGATATTTACAATATATATATATATATATATATATATATATATATATATATATATATATATATATATATTGTAATAACTTTAGAGTAAGTGTTAGTGAATTTGAAGCATGCTTGGGTCGTTAGTAGTGATTTTGGGTACAAGCCGAATGACTGTCCTCCTTAAGTAACATAGTCCATATTAAAATTCCGCGGTGTATAAAAGTGATGTGATTGAAATGGCAGTATTTATGGGGGGAATATAATGGAATCAATAAGTTGGAACTTGGTAGGTACCGTTTATGTGGCCATAGTGGAAAATTGGCGTATGTATATGAGTGTGATACGCCGGAAATTCTGTGGATGGACTGGCCTAGGGTCGCGCAGTTAAATATTTCCCAGTTAGTAAGGGAATACTGGTGTAATTTCTATGGCATGACAAGCTATCGGTACGGAAAACGGATGATAATGAAGAAAAACCATGTAAAGGTGCAGTTAATGGACGTTTGGGCAAGTTGTCTCCTCTGGGTCGCCCATTGATTACAGCAAAGATTAATAATTATAGCAGACACGTCTTTCTTTCCATTTTACAACTCAAGTTGTATGGAAGTCTTTGGAAATTTGGGGAAAACATATGACTTCCAGCGTGACTCGCGCCAGGGTTTTGACAC